>CAIGRB010148085.1:29492-59707 GCA_903798255.1 Fraxinus quadrangulata
TATATATATATATATATATAATCGAATGTAACATTGATTATTACCCTTTTTGACAGATTTGAGACTCCAACTACAATTAATTCTTTTTTCTTTCTTTTCGTTCTTTTTGTTTAAATAAAGAAGATGATAAATTCATCGTTTTTACAAGCCTTTAACGGAAGGAATTGACAACATGAATAATTTGGACAATGTTCGATGATTCTAATCATTCAAATGTTAAAATTCAAACGATATAAACGATTTGCACGATACTAACAAACAATAGGTAGGTTTTGTAATTAACCTTTTATTAATTTTTATTAAAATTGTTAGCTGTGTATGTGGGCCAACACAATGATTGATATAAATTGGGCCAATAGAGTTGAAACCATTATGTTATTGGGGCTTTACCCAACCTATTAATCAAGGGCCAAGTGGAGCTTTGGTGGCCATTACTCGTAACTTGTTCGGTATTATTTCATAGTCCACCAATTAACCAATGAAATGCTCAGTTTGCACGTACGAGTATAAATAATGTAAAGCATAGGCGCACGTGTATCCCGTTCATTGAACCAAAACTGGTGTAAGTCGCTTTAACCATCCGTGATTGTTCGTGAAGTCCTTCCCTCCACATTACTCACCCATTTCTCTCACAAAAAACCAGTAAAAATTTGAAATGTAATAAGTTATCCGAATTCAATACGAGTTCAATCTAATTATTTTGCGGTCAGGAGCTAAGGTAACGATCGGATCATTTGTTGTAATTTCGTCAGTGTGTGGTTTATTTTTTTTTAGTGGATTATTTTTCATATTGTTGTTTTCAAGAACGCATCTGCGTCTCGCTTGGTTAATCAAAATTACGAAAATGCAAACAATTTCCAGAAAGTTAGATGTCTCGCGTTTTTCTGTTTCATCCATCCCCAATGTATTTAATTTTTTGGAATTAGTTGTCTGAATTAGTTGTCTGAGTTACAAAGTTCTTTTCTCTATTGAATAAATGGTTTAGGAAAGAAACAAAATTTCTTTACTGCCAGAAAGAATATAATTCAATCTTGCTGAAGGTTATATTGTTGAGAACTGCATTTGCTTGTTTATAATTCATAGAAAGAATGTGTTTGGTTTAAAAACTTGCACTTCCTGCCAGTCTGGCGGATAGAAGAAGCGTAACTAGCTAGTTTCTTAGCTTAGGTTGATTTGTATATTAGCACTGAGTAGTTATGAAGTGTATTAATTAATTTTTGACGTTTTAAAAGAATCTTATTGCTGCTTCATCTTTCTAAACTTAACAAAAGAAAAAGTTTTAGAACATCACTTCAGAAAGTGGTAATGAATAGTGTACATGTTTAAGGTTGAATGACTGTAATCAACAACCATGATTTGGAATTCCTTCTGTTAGCTCCAAAACAACAAATATTTCCTTCATAAGCATTAATGTTAATATGTTCATTATAGTTGGTTAGCTTGATTGTGTGGGCTTGCCTTTTCAGATTCTTCCCATGGAGTCCTGTGATTGCATTGAGACTCAGTGGCCCGGCGATGAGCTCCTGATGAAATATCAGTATATATCGGATCTCCTTATTGCCTTTGCATACTTCTCCATTCCACTAGAGCTTATTTACTTCGTTCAGAAATCTGCATTCTTCCCATACAGATGGGTACTAATACAGTTTGGTGCTTTTATCGTTCTTTGTGGAGCAACCCACTTGATTAGTTTGTGGACATCCTCTCTGCATTCTAAAACTGTCGCAATGGTGATGACAATAGCAAAAATGTCGACAGCTGCTGTATCGTGTGTGACAGCATTGATGCTTGTTCACATAATACCTGATCTGCTAAGCGTGAAAACACGGGAATTATTTCTGAAGAACAAAGCCGAAGAATTAGACAGAGAGATGGGACTTATCATAAAACAAGAAGAAACTGGCAGGCATGTCCGCATGCTGACTCATGAGATCAGAAGCACAATCGATAGGCACACAATATTGAAAACTACTCTTGTCGAGCTAGGCAGAACGTTAGAGTTGGAAGAATGTGCATTGTGGATGCCATCACAAAGAGGCCCACATTTGCAGCTCTCCCATACTTTGAATAATTTGATACCTGTTGGATCCACCGTGCCTCTTAATCTTCCTCTAGTGAATGAAGTTTTTAATAGTGCTGAAGCAGTAAAGGTTCCACACACATGCCCACTAGCAAAAATCAGGCCTCTTGTTAGTAGATATGTTTCACCAGAAGCTGTTGCAGTACGCGTGCCTCTTTTGCATCTGTCAAACTTCCATATCAATGACTGGCCTGATCAATCTTCAAAAAGTTATGCTGTGATGGTTCTGATTCTGAATGGTATAAGAAAATGGCGTGATCATGAGTTAGAACTCGTCGAAGTTGTTGCTGACCAGGTTTCTATGGACAGCTTCCTCTCTTTCGTCACTGTTTTGCTATAATACCTTATGAATTTCTGTTTACTATTCATTTTTCTGCTTGGTGTTCTCTTAGGACTATGCGAGAGACTTCATTAATTGCTTTTCATTCTGGGGAACTATTGTATTATTATTCACACGTCAAATGCATTTATCCTTCACTAGTTTTTATCATTAGTTCATAGCTACCCTCATTGTTGGTTATGGTTGTAGATTGTACCTAATTTTAGGCCATTAAAATTATGAATCGACTAGCAGATAACAGTAGTTTCCTTGATGAATTTAGAACCTCCTTTATGACTGTTGACATGTTTCTATTTCCATACCTATATTCTATTTTTTCACTATAAGTTGTTGCAACTTCCTGGAACAAAATAAATGAAATCTGACCTCTTCTTTTCAAATTCATACTAGAGATTTATGGGATAAAATTTCTTGTATCCTCTCAACATATGAATTTTCTGTTAGTCCACAGACAAGAAAAAGGGATGATCTCGTGTTATTATTGTCCCCCATTACCTGGCTCGCTTTTCCAGCTTCTAATTTTCTCGTGTTAGATACTTGAAATGCCATACAGTCATAGTGAGGAGCCATTTCATTTCCATGTATATTCAATCTTTATTCACTGTTTTGTTAAAAAGCATTGAGTGATATATGCACTTTATTGAAGGCGTGAAATGGTGAAGAACTTTTTCCATGGTCAATCTGTTCTTCTGCATTACTATTTATTGAATTTCATGTTACTACACTATAAAAAGCGGCAAAAGGACTGGGATGAGGAAAAGAAACAAGAAATGGATACATTCCTGAAATGTGAGAATCAATGTTAAGAGCTTCTACTCTAAGATCCAGGGAAATTAAACAGTTAACAACCACATCAAGCAATATTAGTTTGAGTCTACCCCTTCTTTCTGTAATATGTTACTGGGACCGTGCTGCTTTTATGAACAAGAATTTTTGCCAGACTCCATTTTATCACCTTCATTGTTGCTAAGTTTATCTTATGAACATCTTATCTTTTAATGGCTTAACTCTTATAATCCTAAGAATAGTTTATCATTCTATTTGACTTGTCTGTTTTCACTTGGTGGACCTTGTGCAACATAGAATATTTATACTACTACTCCATTTCATTCTATATACAATGGTCCTTTGTGCTATATCATTTTCAGTTTATCATTTCAATATAATACTGGAATCTAAGAGCCTAATAATACTATGTTTTGACACTGCTACCTTTCTATTCCTATTATAATCAAATTAACATTCTACGTGTTTAGTCTTATGGTCCCATTGGGCTTAAAATCCTTAATATTTACAAGTGCTGCTTCAAAGTTTTAACTTGCCATTTGAAACTCAGCTTGTCTCGTTTTGGGTGAATGTGTAAGCTCATGCTATCTTTTTCCACTTCATGATATCATATGTTTTTGTAGTTACTTGGTGATTTGACGTATCATGCTTTTGTGATCTAAAAACTGTAATTACTTATCTAGGTTGCGGTGGCTCTTTCTCATGCTGCAATTTTGGAAGAATCCATGCGAGCTCGTGATCAGCTTATACAACAGAATGTAGCTCTAGATTTAGCTCGACGAGAGGCAGAGATGGCTATTTGTGCTCGCAACGACTTTTTGGCTGTCATGAATCATGAGATGAGAACGCCGATGCATGCAACTATAGCTTTGTGTTCGTTGCTCTTGGAGACTGAGCTAACTCCTGATCAAAGGTCTATGATAGAGACCATACTTAAAAGTAGCAATCTCCTTGCAACACTCATCAATGATGTTCTAGATCTTTCTAAACTTGAAGATGGTAGCCTTGAATTAGACACAGGAATGTTTAATCTTCAAGCAACCTTCAGAGAGGTAAACACGAAAATGACAGATTTCCTTTCCCTGCCTTTTGACCAGTTTATGCATATGTAAACTCAATGCCGCACCTTATCCTTCACCTGTAGGTTGTTAACTTGGTTAAGCCTATTGCATTTGTGAAGAAGTTGTCTATGACTTTAACATTGTCTCTGGATCTACCTGTTTATGCTGCTGGTGATGAAAAAAGGCTACTGCAAATCATATTAACTGTTGTGGGGAATGCCGTGAAGTTCACAAAGGAGGGTTATGTTTCAATTGACGTCTCTGTTGCAAAACCAGAGTATATTAGAGACTGGCAATCTTCTGAATTCCGCCCTTTGTCAACTGATGGTCACTTCTACTTGCGAGTGCAGGTAAAATATATACACCCCCCATCCCCACCCTGGGTTTGGTTTTTGTTTCTTACAGCGGTTCTACATACTATGGAGCTTGTATTTTCCATTAAGGGCATGCTTAATGCATAGTATTGTACAAGACCGGACAATATAATTGATAAGATTTTAGCTTCTTTATCTTCATTAACACTGTCCTCTCAGTCACACTTTATCAGCCAGCAATACTTGCCTACTTTGATTTAGTCACAAGCTTCTTTAGACCCTGTTTTGTCATCCATTTGTTCAAAACTCTTTTTTCTTGAACTCATTTTCAACCAGACATTCACACAATAAAATATTTTGCACATGAATCCAAAACGTTCCTACTTTTTAACCACACATTATTCAAAAAATCATTATTTCAAAACTCATTTTCCCCGAACAACTCTTTTAATGGCTACGAAACAGGGCTTAGTAATAAAATCATAGAATTCCTCTTTTCCCCAACATATTGATGCAGGTTAAAGACTCTGGGTGTGGTATCAACCAACATGATATTCCACTTCTTTTCACCAAATTTGCCGAGTCACGAAGTGCATCAAATCGACATAAAGGCGGTGCAGGTCTTGGGCTCGCCATTTGCAAACGGTATTAATTCACTGCATAGTTGACTTCATCAGCGTTTAGCCACCTTATCAATCAGAGCTGCTAGATTTTAAATTTCTTGCATTTGAGTCTTGCAAAAATGAATATATGAGCAGAGCTCATTCTTTCTTTATGTCTTCGGGGAATTTTCAATCCCTTTACTTATTGTAAAATGATGAACTCAGGTTTGTCAATCTCATGGGAGGTCACATCTGGATTGAGAGTGATGGTCCGGGCAAAGGCAGCACATTTACATTCATAGTGAAGCTTGCTACTTGCAACTATCCGAATGAATTTCCAGGGAGATCGGTTGCAGGTGTAGATAGAGCGAATCAAATAAGGGACGACCTTTTTAACTATATACAGTTTGGCAGAGATGAGGGAATATCTTCATCAGCTCCACGCTACCAAACAAGTCTTTAGGTGAGATGCGTATGAAACATTGAAGAATAATCCTTTACAAGCATAAAAATTTATGCATTGATGAACATAGAGCTGTCATTCATCCATCTGATAAACGTGTATGTTTGGATACAATTATTATGTTTCCCAATACGATAATCTACACCATGCGGAGATATAGATCTACCCAGATGTCATTATAAATCATATAATATTTGAAGTTCTGAAAGGTTTTGCAACGTTAGCTCTAGAGCACGCAACTCGAAACCCCTTTCAACATTAAAATTAAACCCCATATAATATTGGGAGGGTTTAAATTAAAATTTAAAGTAATTATACGCTGTAGATCATAGAAAATATATCAGACCAACTTAAATTATAACTTAAGCTTTCGCCAAACATATACTGTAACAATTACAAAACCTTATGGTAAAAAAGTTTTTTTTTTTTTTTTTCCATTTTGAAGAAAATTACCATAGACTGGATATAGTACAATCGACATAATTAATTTTAATACTCCTCTCATTTAGCTAAAGATAAAGATAACACAGTTTTATCAAAGATTAGAACCAAACGCTGGACAGAGATCACAAACTAACAAAGGAATTTTGATGGCAATGAGCCACCAACTTTAGAAACTAGCAACCAAAGATATTTCACTTCTTAGCCTTCTTGGTTCCCCTGCATAACAATTTAGAAGAACGTTATGGCATGGCTAAAATAATAACCAACTGAAAGAATCAATGAATTGAATTTAAAAAAGAGGTCACTCACTGAGCTGACTGGTCCCTGTTATCAAATATATGGGGAAATTTTGTAATTTTAAGGTATAAAAGTGATCAAACAGCCATGAACATTTGACAATAAATTTCATTAAGAGATTGGCATCAAACAAAGAGGTATAGGAAAGGACTTCATGTATGCGACACGACTGGTCAAAGACACAAAATAAACACAAGTACAGAAATATTCAATCAATCACCTGAGCTAGACGTTCCTCCCTCCTTGCAATCTTTCTTTCCCTGCTAGCCTTGTTCTTTGCTCTCCTGGCCTCGAACTGGTCAGATAACGTCTTCTCTCTGGCCTTCTCAGCCTTAGACTTGTGAATACTCTCCATTAAAACACGTTTGTTCTTGAAAACATTACCTTTCACCTTCATGTACATGTCATGATACATGTGCTTATCAATTTTCTTCGACTCTCTATACTTGCGAAGCAAGCGCCTAAGAACTCTCATCCTCCTCATCCACAGAACTTTTGTGGGCAACCTAGCCTCCCTGGTACCCTTACGTTTACCTGAAAGTATTCAGAAAGCATCTAAGAAAATTTGGCTCGTGTTCATCCCTCTTAACAAAACATCATATATAAGTTATGGAAGGAATATATTCTCACAACAATAAGACAGTACCATATCCTGAGTGACGACCCTTTCTCTTGGCCTCCTTCATTCTGCGAGCACGGGACCGAGAATGAATCTTAGTTGGCTTCCTGATGATAAAACCATCCTTGACTAACTTCCTAATGTTTTGTCCTGCATTTCAAGGTGAAGTTGTAACAGAGAGGGCCCAAAAATACTATACTACAAAAAAATTGAATAACATCCCGAGCAGCAATATGCTCCTAATCAATATAAATGTAAAACAAATCCAACCCCAATTAATAAAGATTGTAACTGACTGTCTGCTAGATTTGCTTACAAATTCAGCATATCTATCCTAATAAATCATTTCAGATATTTGTACACATTCAACAATATCTATCATCCTTTAAATGAGCAGAACACTTTTTTACTAAACAGTGAGAAATTCAATGTTCCTAAAAGCTCAAGAAATGAACAACTATAGTAGAGATTTGAACTGATAAAAAATGTCTATAAAAAGAATCCACAACGGACAAGTAGCTATGGATTCATAAAAACTGATCCTTAAGTCTTAACTGTACATAAAATCAGGACATAATACAAATTAGGCTAAGCACCAAAATTTGCTTATTTGGAGCATTAAAAGAATCAAATCAGAACAGATTTTCCAAAATTGAATCAAAAACTGATAATCATACACAAATATCCATATCCATATATCTATATATAAAATATCCTTTTTATGTGAAGGGAAAAGGAGACCGTACGGGAATTGGCCTTATAAATTTCGACGACTTCATTGGGGTCGAGCCAGACCTTGCCCTTCCCGCACTTCATAACGCTGGCCGCCAGCCTCTTCTGTAGCTTTAGCGACACCATTTCTCCTCTCTCTCACTCGACCTCTACTTCCGCTATCTACTGGTTTTTTCTGTGCGAATGGAGAGTGCGAGCGACAATGAAGATAAGGTTTATATTCGTCCCGCAACTTGACCTAGAGCCTTATGACGGGATGAATCGGGCCTGTCATTGAGAGTTTGCAGTTAAGACCGTTGTGGGTCTCAAACTAGGCCCGTTATTCTTGGGCTCACGTATTGAGTCCTAATTAGAGAAAAAGTTATATTTTTTAATCAGAAAATTACTCAATATCCTACATATAAAATAGGGAAAAATTCATGGATCGGATATTATCTATCATGAAATCAAAAATCAGACCTCAAATTTTAAAATTGCAAAAATCAGATTTTCCATAAATTAATTAATTATATTTCACAATTATTACATTAAATTAAATATTAAACTGTAATATAATATAATTAACACATCATACCGCACCACCATCCCCACCTCCACCTTCCCCTCCCCGTCCATTTTAAATTGTCAAAAATCAGGTTTTCCATGAATTAATTAATTATATTTCACAATTATTATATTAAATTAAATATTAAACTGTAATATAATATAATTAACCCACCTCCTCCCCCCTTCCCCTATTGCTCCGACGACTGTTCTCCGATCGTGCTTAATTCGGCAACTATTCCAATGACCGTTCCGTCGCCCTTTAAATTCGGTAACTGCTTCGATTTCGAGGTCACAGATTATTTTGAAGTCACAAATCCAAAAATATATAGGTTACAATTGACTACACTGGTCACTGATCAAAAAAATTATAGGCCACTAATTTTTAATTGATCACAAATCAAGTGATAATGAAGATTTATTATATTTAATATACGATTAATATGAAAATTGTTATGTTTATTTAATGAGATCTGTTTAAAATTATTTCCATAACAATCACTCTCACTCATTCTCTCTCTTCAAGCACCGTCACATCTTTTCTCTCACTAAGTCCATTTTAATATCATTTTTTACTCATTTTCAACCACACATTCTTCAATAAAATAATATTTTTCATGACATCAATAATTTTTCCTTCTTTTTCAACAACACATTCTCCAACAATCTACTATTCGAAAATACATTCTTCCAAAATAATGTGGCTCAAACACACCCTAAAATACACACATTCTTCAACATTTGCAGATGAAAATCTCTCTCTCAACATTTACAAATGAAAACTACATTTCTATCATTTCTCTCTATAATTCTTCAATTTCTCAACGGATTGCTAGTATGTCATTGGTGGTGTTAGTGATTATTGGAGGAGGTGGTGATGGTGGATTGTGGTGCAGGTGGTGGTGTGTTGCAGGCAGCGGTGGTGGTGGTACAATGCAGGTGGTAGTGATGGTGATACATTGGAGGAGGTGGTGGTGGGAGTTTATTGTTCAATCTATCGACTGCCTTGCTGTTTTGGGTTGCGGTGGTGATGGGTTGTGATGCTAGTTTGCGGTGTGTGCGGATTTATTTCTCGTGACCCTATGGGACCAAGTTTGTATTAATTGTGGTTTAATGTGATCAAGTCTGTTAATTTTGATTGTTTGTGACTGTATAGTTTTGATGCTGGTCTACGGTGTGTGGGAATTTATTTATGGTGACCTTCTGTGACTAAGTCTTTGTTAATTGTGATAGATTGTGATCAAATCTGTGTTAATTGTGATCATTATGACAATTAACAGTGACTTACCATCACAATCAAGATTGACCTGGTCACAGATAATCACAATGAAGACAAACTTTGTCACATCACCACGCAGTATCCAAAATGTTGCTACCACCACACAGATCAACGCCGATGCACTATCATCACATGCAATGCACCATCTTCGCCACCATGCAAAATCTGTTTCCTAAACACAATTACCACCTCATCACCACCACCACACAAGTTAAATCCAATGCTCCAACATCACCTCCAACGCACCGCCATCACCAATGTACCACCACCTTTTCATGAGAGATCTCAATATGGTTGATTTTATATATATATATATATAGAGAGAGAGAGAGAGAGAGAGAGAGAGAGAGAGAGTCCGTAATTGAAAAGAGTGTTATTGAGGGGTGGGGTGGGGCGGGGATATACTAATATATTGGAATTGCAATATGATATGTGAACGTATTTTATAAGATTGTTGGTTGTGAGATGTGATTTTTATAGTCTTATAGTTATGTATTTTTCCCTTTTTAATTTAACATTTAAGGTGTGAATAGAAAGATGTTGACAAATCAAGTCATTCATTAAAAATGTCAAAAAGTATAGATGAACAACAAGGCCTTACGTTTATCGTTGTTCCTCCTTTAGGATAGGATGGTCGTTGATCCTTCTTTCACTAATGATCTCATGATTTTCTAGTAGTAATTCGCACGAACGTGTGAGGGTCTATCCTTTCTATTGCTTGTCATTGCTTTTCACTCTCAAAGGGTCTCTCTCTTCTATCAAGTGGAGTAAAGCTGTTGAAGTGGAGAATAAACAATAAAATAATGGAAAGAATCAATATTCATGATGCAAGTATTGCTAGATCCAAAAGTATTTTATTAACCTGACTACAAAGATGGGACTCTTTGAAAGAAAAATGTTAAATCCCAACGACGATTTTGCTTTCAAAATAGTCTAATAATTGTCTTTTAATTATATCATCTTTTTACGAACTAGATTTTGTTCATCTACCCATTCAAAAATACTGTTTCGAGAATTATAAAAAAGTTAAACCATAGCACATAAAAATGTGCACAAGTAATTATAACATAGAAATATTTGGCTTTGCTTCATTTACTTTCGATACTGTTAAGTAATAATATCTTTTTAGTATCACAAAGCAACTACTATGAAACTAAATAACATAATCAAAGGGTCTAAAAGAAGTCTAATTAATACCCTTGTCGCCACACCACTACCACCGGCGAAACCACTTGGTGCCGCCCATCTAACCAAATTATCTTCCCCACCTCCGTCACTGAATTCCCAGGTGACACAGCTAACTTTTCTGCTGAGATCTTTACCATGTAACTCTGTTTTTCGCCCTTCATTTTAAAATCCATTTTTGATGGAGTTACTGTCATAGTCGCACCTTTAGGATTCGTCACACTAACACCATAGGTAGCTGCATTGTCACTAACATGTGTCACTGTCCTAGAAACAACAATAGAATCCAACAGTTCAGAAGCTTCAAAAGCAACTGAAATTGCCGGATAATTGAAATTCCACGGCTTAGATTGCTTCTTCCCACAACTCACCGGTCTCCTAGCAATCTGCCGAACTTCCTGCCGAGTAAAATTTGATGCACATAGAAAATTCACATAATCATTCGCAGTTAAATCATAAACCAATCCAGGATTAACAGCCTTTTCAGGATTCACATGCCCGGCACCCATGTCATATATTGTTGCTAAATTGTAAGATTTTTCATCAAGCAATTGATTCCCTTCAAGATCTTGAGTGTAAGCAGTGGTCATTAACGAGGATCGAACCATTGCAGGTGACCAGTCGGGGTGGGCCCCTTTCAGCAGCGCCGCTACGCCGGCAACATGCGGGCATGACATTGATGTCCCTGAAGCCATATTAAATTCAGTGCGCCGCATGTCAATAGCTAGCTCAGTCGGTGACAGGCCATCAGGCCAGGCTGCCAAAATGTTTACACCTGGTGCAATGACATCAGGCTTGAGCACGTGCACGGAATCGATGCTGGGGCCTCTTGATGAGAAGGATGCAACGACAGGAGCCGGTTTTACTCCAATTACAGTCCCCCGAAAAATCATTTTTGCTCTTGGGTTTGGGTTGGAGTTTATGTAATTGCGAACGGTGTGACCGGCCGATTCGGTAATAGCAAGGCCGGGAATCAGATGAGAATCAGCGACAAGGCCTTCTCCGATTGGTGCCACATTGGCAACCACCACGGCAGCGCCACCAGCTTTCTTGACAACCTCACCTTTCGAAACGCGGGTCGTGCCGCCTCTGTCACACACCACAATCTTGCCACGTACTAATTCTTTGTCAAGTGAGTTTGCCATGCAAGTGGCGGCCGTGAAACTTCCAGCACGTCTACCACCGCTACTCGAATTTGCTGAGGCGTTTCCGGCGTAAATAATGGGGAAATAAGTCTTTTCAGGCAAAGGTTGACCGCCATAGACTGATGCACCGTTGATCACCCGCCCATCTTCAAGCACAAGATCAGCTGGAAATTTCCTGTCAATCGTGCCAGCACCTACTGTGGTGATCCATGGAGCAACATTTGTGACTGTCATTTTACTGGGACCTTCATTGCCAGCCGATGCTGAGACAAGAATACCCTTCTCCATAGCACCAAATGATCCGATTGAAATTGGGTCCACATTATATGGCTCGGCACCACCGCCAACTGAGATTGAAATTATATTGACGCCGTCCTCAACCGCTTTGTCGAAGGCAGCGAGAATATCAGAATCCATGCAGCCATGTTTCCAGCAAATTTTATACACTGCAATGCGAGCTTTCGGTGCAACTCCCACCGCCACACCGTGAGCGTAACCAAAAAGAGAGGCATTGCTCACGGCTCTACCAGCGGCGGTGGAGGTAGTGTGGGTTCCATGGCCCTCTGTATCTCTAGCAGACTTAATTTCTTCAGTGTCATTAATTCCACCAGTATGGGCTTCATATCCGGCAGTAAAATATCGAGCACCAATTATTTTTTTGTTGCAGTTGGCTTTTGTGAAATTATCACCCTCGGTGCACTCGCCTTTCCAGGTAGCCGGAATCGGCCCAAGTCCTTCATCATGGAAGCTCCGTCGTTCCGGCCATATTCCAGTGTCGAAGATCCCAATAACAACATTAGAGCCCGAGTCCGACTCCGTTAACAATTCAGAAGGGTTGATTGAGGACAATCCAAGAAATTGAGGTGACCGAGTTATATGTAATTGGCGCAGGCGGTCTGGTAAAACAGCGAGAATTTCTCGACGATTTTTGAGTTCTTGGGCTTGTTCTGGGGTGAGTTTAGCAGAAAATCCATGGAAAACTGTTCTATAAACATGTAGAAATTCTTGGGTTTTTTCTGTTTGGCTGGATTCAGGATATGAACCAAGGCTTCGAAGAGTGGATTTATACCACTGTTCAACTTCAGAAAAAGCAGAAGGTTTCAAATCATTCTGAACTCCAACAATGAAAGTTTGAATTTTCTCAAACTCAGTTTCGGATGATATGAGTAAAAACTGAAAAAAAACTACGAAAAAAAGCAGAGCAAAGCATTTAGTCATGATGGATTTCAAGGAGAAAGAGAAAGAGCAGACAGTTTTCTGAACTAAATTTCAGTGAGCATTTATAGAAGAAAATCCATTGAAAACATGAAAAAGAAGGAAGAGAGAGACTAAAAATAGAGTCGTAAAGTTCAGCAGAGTAGATTGAAGTGAGTAAAAATAACGTTTGAATGGTACGAGATTTGCATGACTACTAAGAAGTGGAGGACAGTCAACAGTGGGATGGCCATTCACAGCAGGAGGTGATGAAATGTGTGACTTCTTGAATTTCAGTGTCTTAATTTTTCAGAAATTAAGTAAAAACGGATACTGAATGACATTTTTTTAATAATGGAACTGCAAATTTTGGCAACTAATTATGGTATTTGCTCTTCAACTTTTTCAAAATTGGGGACAAAATGGTAAGCAAAGGAAATTATATTTTGCTTTGATATGTTTTCAATTTGGGTAATTATACTGAGAGTCTGTAATATTTGCTTAGTTTTGTATTTATTTATGTTTCCAACCTTTTTTCATTACATTCTTATCTTAAACGTTCAATTTATTAGCATATTCTATCTCATGATTTTCAATCCAAATGTTCTATTAGCATGCATTGAACACAAATAACAAATATATTTTGTCGAACTTTTGTTTTTTGTTTATTTATACACAAGGGACAAGAAGTCTTTTTACATCCTCATAGATTTTTTGGACTGAAAACGTAATCAAAGACTAGATGTACTAATCAATAAAAGATTGATAAAAATATGAGGAAAAAAGTTGAAAACATAAGTACAAAATTGAGCAAAGATTAAGGGCAAAATAATAAATATATATTTGTATATAAATTATTTGTTATCAAAATAATAAATATATATTGCACCAATAATTAAATTATTAAATATTAAGGGCATTTGTAGATTTATGACTACTTTCCACTTATTATCAACATATTTCGTTACACCCATTATTTAAAAAAACGGCCAAATATATTATAAATCTCATTACTTTTTTTTATATGATGATGTATAGGATTGGTAGAGTTAGAAAAAATGGCATATAGGCTGGAAATATCTGTAAAAAGTCTTTGCTATTTATATCTGCTGAACAATTGCATCCATGGATTTATTCAGAAAAACGATGCCTTCGCATTCAGCTTATGTAATCTGTTTGGTTTATATTCATCATAAATTTGGTATCTATCCATAGACAAACATATATGTTATGAAGATGATAGCATCCTCGTCAGTTGCAATTAATATATCGAGGATGAGACTAGCTACTTTTTTTTGTCGTCGTTCTTTCTAAAATCATACACAAAAATATCGTACTAAGAACTTAGTATGAAGTACACATATGGACTAGCTGGTCGATTCATTTTAGGTAGTCCACAAATCGAACTCAAACCAAGAGAAATTCTTTTGTAATTAATATAGGCGTGAAGGAAAGGGGTTAAAATTCTTTCAATTCATTAGCTCCAAGGTTTTTATTTTATTTTATTTTATAAATAAGAGTATACAAACAAAATAAATAAACGTTTAACTATGTTCAAGAACGTTTTGTTCGACTTCTATTGCATGTGTAATGTTGACCATGAATGAAAAAATATATAAGAACACCGAAAAATAAATAAATTCACGTATATAAATTTTCTGTATGTTGTAAATCATTATTATTATTATTATTGTAGATAATAAATTAATGTTATGAATGACTATTAAAATTAATGAATAAAGGGTATGTTGACCAAAATTAAAAAAATATAAGGGCAAAATGAGAAACCAAATGTTTCCACCTATCCACACTATTTATAGATTGTAGACGTATCTTTTGCTCTTCTTGCAAATGCATTAACAAGTATACCACAGCTACTGTACTACGACTACTCTCCTTTCTATATACAGTCTTCTTCCTCCTCGGACTTGCTAGTATTTGCTTCTGATTTTTTTCCTAACAAGTTTCCAACTATTTGCTCGAATTAAGCAAAAAAATAACTCCGGTTCCTGAACAAAACTTTTCCCCTGCTCGAGTAGCCGAGTGAACTTGGACCAGTAACTAACATTCAAGAAACTGTTGGTTCTCCATTGAGCTCGGCAAGCTGCAGCCAGTAGACCATCCCAAAACACCAAGAATTAGATCCACCTTTGGGCACGCACTAATCTGGGAGGGGAAAATAAAGCATAAATTATATATTTTCTACTTATAAAATATAAAATAACGACTTGAAGATTCATGTTCCAAAAGCATGCATACCAAACTATCCAAGCTTGCTTCAATATGAAATAACATGACCCCCATTCCCTTCCCCCTATCAATCTCAGCCTGCCACATTGAATGACAAAAAATAAATCAAAAATAAAATAATAAACGCAATGTAATTTGTTTCAACTTACCGTGCAAGAACATATGGTAATTCCCTCAGCTGCCAATGCTGCTGTGATGTCTGCCAGCATACCTGGCAGTCATTTATAAAATTTTGAACAGAGTCAATAGAGGACTAATCCGAGAGTTGAGAATCACTATTAAAGCCAAGTTAAAATTCCATTATACATTTCTCATCTCTATCTATTTATAAATTAAATCATTTATATATTCTTCCGAAACGGAAACAAAGTTTCCTTGATATTGATTTTTATCAGAAACGTGTGAAGAATTGCAAAAAAATTTACTATTTTTGAAAGTAAGTCTTTCGTTACTGTCAACACAAGTAGCTTACTTTTTTCAAATTTTGACCCATTAAATAATTATTCATTTTAAAACGTACTTATTTAATTAGCCATATTTGTCTCCCTTTAAAACAAAATTCTTTAATTCTCATATCATATTCAATTTCAACCACATTCACATAATAAAATATTTTACACGTAAATCCAAAACTTTTCTCTACTTTTTCAACCACGCATTCTTCAAAAAATCACTATTTAAAACATCATTTTTCAACAATAATGGCCATCAAACAGGGCATTAATTTTGAGCGAACTTTTTAAGCTTAGCAAACATGCTTAGACCAATAAGTAGGATAAAAATACATTACCTCTTCGATCTAGGCATACTATGCAAAACCACTGGACAGAGTGCCCTTGACGGTTGTACCAAGAAGCAACCTCGCTAGCTCGCCAGCTATCCAACCCAGGCAAGACTTCCCTGTACATGGGAATGTTGGCAAGAATCATCTTGGCAACACCATTGCCTTGAGATAAAACTTCTTCATTGGCCTTCAAACTCACATACTGCATGTGCTTGTTATGATTCCCATTAACCTTTGGAATCTGAATGCCACTCTTATTGAATTGAAAAATATCTTCATCACATGCCTTCGACGATGACATTTGCGCAATGTTCTTAACAATATTCTCCCAAGTGTGTTTAGCCCCTTTAGAGTAATCCACAATCTCTTCCGTTTCACTGTCCTGTTCAGATTCAGCAGTGAATTCCTTCATCGAATCAGCAGTTATTTCAGTTTCGGATAGGGCCGCTTGTTCCTTTAGAAACTGAAGGGTATGATGTCCAGGTTAATAGAGCGAACACCGCTTCTTGGTAAATTAGTATATTGTTATGAGACAGATATAAACCTACCTTCATTATCTTATGCCGCGCACTTCGTGTTTTTGCATATTGTAGCCACTGCTTCTGTCTCTGGAAGGAAGATTTACCCGAGAGCCCCTAAAACAGGAAAAAACTTGTAAGCAGGTAGGAAATGGTACACAATTAGAGAATATTCTGCCATTAGACAACAAAAATCAGAAATAGGAAATCTCTTCAAGAGACCGGGAAATGTCACTCAAGAGTAACACAGGCTGCTCAATGTAAATAATGGACCAACAAAAATTACTACAGAAAAACTTCCCAAATGTAGTAGGAACATGAAAGTGAGAATTTGATTTGAGATGGGAATATCCAAGCAATGAAGGGGCTAAACACAAGTCAAAAAATTCACATCAACTAACATTATAAGTTATTATCTCCACAACATCAGCATTAGCAAGCATATGCGATGGAGAGATAAGATTGCCATTGACCTGCAAAAAGAAAACTATGGTGTTAAGACCAGAATTTAGACAGAAAAAAATTGCAAAAGTGTTAACCAGAACTCATAAAGAACAAAATATCCACCAGATAGAGAACCATTACCTTTGCAGCCACCATTTTGTTGCCAATTTCAGTGTGTATCATATATGCATAATCAACGACAGTTGCTCCCTTAGGCAGATTTTTAATCTGTAGGAAATATGGAAGAACTAAACAAGCATCCCAAACTGAGTTCCTTTTCCCATATATACCAATTATCACTTTTACCTCTCCTCTTGGTGTAAATACAAAGACACGACTGCCTAAAAGATCTCTGGTGATAGTGTCAACAAATTCTCTGGAGCTCATATTCCCGACAAACTCCTCTTGCCATTCCCTAATTGCATTGAGCCAGCCTATCTGAAGACAAAAGAGAGTTCCACCGTTGAATTAGTGATGCAGTCAAGTACAAAAGCACTTAATACGAGACCTCCTAACAGAAGAATGTTATCGATATGAGAAACTATAGAGTTAAAACATATTCTACCCTGAGGGTAACATTGGCATTATTCAGGCAAACTGTTTTCCCTCTGGAGCTACTGCCATTTGGCATATGTCCAACTAAGCCATTCACAAAAAATTTCCCACTATAATGTGCAGCAATCCCTCTTTCAGCAATCAAATCCATCTCTTCAGTTCTAATCTGCCCACCAATGTAATATAAGAAAAAATTGATTTCCTTGCAAGTAAAACATATAGTGAGATAACAAGCAACAAATAATCAGAATTACATCATAGACATTTAGAGGATGCATGTGATAAAGGCATAGAGCATAAAATAAGAGAAACTCGAAATGACTAACCTGAACTTCCAGCCTAAACATACTCTCATAAAGAAATGGTATTACTGTAGTATGAAGACTTTGATAGCCATTAGGTTTTGGGGTGGCAATGTAGTCCTTGATCTGTTTCCCAAAAAAGAAAAAGGACATCTCAATATGACTTAAAAACAATGTGTTATAAAAGGATCTCGAAACTAGAAGAAAAGGATTTGCAAGACATACTGCTCTAGGAATAGGAGTCCAAATTCCATGCACTAGCCCAAGAACATGGTAGCATATCTACAAAGGAAATTTCGGTTAGAGAAATACAAGAGGGCTGTAATTTGAAAACAATATTAGATGCTTCAAACTAGATAACAATTTACCTGCTGTGCACTACACAAAGGCCCAACTTCAACACATGGCTTTGGTTTTATAATTATTCGAAGCTGTTAACCAAAATATTCAAACAAGTGATGGATTGTAACAGAGAATGGCACATCAAAACGATTGCCAAAACTGATGGCAGTACCTGCTCAATTTGGTTGACTTCATTTATCGAGCTTCTAGATTTAAGTACAGATTTATAGATGCTGCATATAAATAAGGGAATATGGAGTCATAGACATCTTTATCACACTATACATAATTCCATATTGATAAGTGAAGTTTCTGTACATCTTATAGTTCAAGTTCTATCCCCACAGACGGGGTCGGGGAATGATGGTTTGTGGCTGTGGGTGGGGGAGGGGGAGGGGGGTTACTATTCCGCCACAGGGCAGTAACTAAAAATTAAAAGAACAAAAAAGAGAACACACACTCACCAAGACGAACATACATGCAAATAAATTAATGTATCTGAAACAAGAGAGAGGGGTCTGAGGATCACCTGTAAGGTTCCTTGCATAAAGATCGAACTTCAGTTTTCACCGTCATAAGATCTAGGAATTGATCGTCCTGAATCCTCTTCATTAATATTTTGTTTGCCTAACGGAAGAATAAAAGAGTTCAGTAGAATACACTGAAACAAATTACAGCTCAAAAGTCATAACTCCACCAATGCATCCGAAAATATGCTTGCTGCAATATCTCATATTGGAGGATGCTACAGTGATAGCTACTTCTCCCGGTATCAATAAGATCACAGAATAAGCAAAATTACCTCTTCGAGTTCTTTCTCGTGTTCTTTATAAAGTTCTGAAATTCTTCTCCTAACCTTACCATATTCTTGAGCATTTGTATACATAAATGCCAGATTTTCAAGTTCTGACTGCAAGAAAGAAAGTGGAAACGTGAGGAGAAAATGCAATATAATAATCATCTACCAAAATTAAAGGAGAAATGTGTAGAAAGAAGGAATTTCCGGTCAAATGACATGGAAATCATGAAGCACGCTAGGTTAATTTAGAAGTGAAATTGCATAATATAAATAGAAGTGATTGTTGACCACAATCACTTCTGAAATGTGGCCTACTGGCCTATAACAACAAAGAAATAGTCAATCTGGGGCACAGATGCAAAGATAAATGATATGGTAGGACATCAAATAATTACTGGATATGCAGAACGCGATCAATTGTACAGGTTACACCTACAGTAAAACAAAGGGTTATAATGCTCACATCAAGTGCAAATATATAGTTTTATGTAATATTTTATGGTTTAATTATTATAGATTTTAAAATCATCTGTATGACAAATTACTTACTATGCATTTAGCACAGGAGAATACAAAAACTGTTTGGCATAAAAATTAAATGGTGAAGGAGATTAACAGCCATTCCCTATAGATCTAGTATGTCCATACTCAAGCTCCCAGGTGACCACTTTAGTGAAGTTAAGGATGGTACATTCAACAATTCAAGAAAAGGCAAACCTTTCATCATCCAGATATCAGACGCTGAGAAGCATGAATTAGGATACGTAATTCGAATACGACTATATATGGGTACGATGTATCCAAGCTTAGATAGGTATCAGAATATCCGTGCTTCTTAGATCAGATGTGCAATAAATGAAAATGCTAGATTTGATGGGACCCACATGCAGTCTCGTAAAGGGTTTAAGCCCAAGGGAAGCAAATCAATGAACATAGGGACAGAGCAATATGACAATCACTAGTTAAGTATAGGGAAACAACAATGATATTGCCTTGTAGAAGGCACATGAAACAATACAAAATTCAATGCAGAACACATGACACATCTTATTGATTCAAAAACTAATCTTATAAGCCTTAAATGGACGTCAATCACAATAATAAACTAAAATAAAATGGAATAATGCGGGAAAAATGGTAATTATTTAATGGGTTGATGTAAATTTCAAACATGTATTGTTTTAGGAAATCTGTCAACGGCGCGTCTGATTCACAGGTTCAAATCGTAAAGGCTAAATCTCAAATAAGTAGATTGAGATAGCACACAAAAGCTTTATAATATGAATATCCAAGATGATATGATAACAATCAGCACAGTAGTACATAGCTTACCTTGATTTGGTAAATTCCAAGCAATTTAGCCAGAGGAGCAAAAACCTGCAGTGTCTCCAGGGCTATGCTGAACTGGACAAAATAGACGTTAAGAACAAATTGGAATCAGATAGTAATTGAACAAAAGTTCCAATATATACACCTGCTTGTGTGGAGGCATATGCGAAAGCGTGCGCATATTATGCAATCTGTCAGCTAATTTGACAATTATAACGCGAACCTGATACGCCCAACACTTTGTTGTTAGAGGCTGTAGTGCAGAAACAAAGCCATTACAATGTATCTATACATACAAAGTGTAATACCTCTTCGGTCATGGCTAGAAACATCTGTCGGAAGTCCTCTGCCTTGACATCTTGAACAGAATGATTCTCATCCTTAGACTTCAGTTTCCCAAGTTTTGATACCTGGAGTAACAGAGACAAATAACATACGAGTATTAAGTGTTCAACAACGAATGTCAACTTAACATCAAATAATCGATTTGAATAAAGGGAAATAGGAAAATGAAGTATGAAAAAGAAAAGAGCTATAAAAGAATTAAGTGCATGAAACTAACTTTAGTCTCGCCTTCAACAATGTGACGAACAGTAGCGCCAAAATCCTTCTCTATTCTTTCAAATGTAACAACATTTGTATCTTCCACCGTGTCATGTAACAAACCAGCAGCAACTGACTCCCAATCCAATTCCTGAAATGACAGAAATTAAGTAAAAGTGATTGTTATAATCAAATCAAGTGCCAAGTAATTAAAGAAAAACAATTGCTCCTGTTAAAGAGATGGATAAAGATCATAAATCTGCATAACTCACAAGTTCTCCAAGAATTTGTGCAACTGCAACTGGGTGAATAATAAAGGGCTCCCCACTGCGTCTTTTTTGACCATCGTGGGCCTCAAAAGCCAGCTGTTCAACAAAAGCCAAAAAGGAAAAGGACATAAATTAAGCTTTGGCACCTGAATCCTTGCTGACTCAGAAAAGAACCGTTTTCAGCAGTATATTTTCCTGGACCGAAAAATTTATATATATCTGGAAGTAGAGGTGGAGGGGCGAAAAGGTAAATTCAAAAAACAGATGAAAACGAGGAATAAGAAAAATAATGAGCGTTGAGGCCAAAGAACTAGAAGATAATAAAAATTAGAACTAAGAATTTATTAAGACCAAAATAAACTTACATTCAGGGCATTACGAACCAATTTCAATTCCTTTGATGAGAGATAAGAGATGGTAGGTTCGAGATCCTGATTCAATGAACAAAATTGCATCAGTACCATAAGTTGTTATTCCATTTTTGGCAATCATTCACACTGTCATGTTTAGATCAAGCCGTTCCCTGCAACCGGAGCAACTACATGGATTCTTTTTGCTTTGTCAAGTGCAATTAGCTCTAGAGTTTCACCAGAAATTGCATTTTTTAACAACATCATTCAACGTCCTACTTTTCCTCAAGGTTTAATATTTTTGGTTATTATGACACTCAACCTAACAGGCACATCCAGTAGTCATATTTTGAATGTGTTCAAACCATCTACTTGACTCTCTCTAAATTTATCTTCCATGCCTGTACCTTTAGCATTTCACTGTAGTAATCATTACCGTATTAGACAGATTTATTTTGCTGCATAGAGTTTCTTAGATTCACAAGCTACAACTTTCATGGGAACAACTGATGACAAATAAGTCATTTCACATACCTCCCACAAACTGTCAGGAGAAACCTCACATGATTGTGAAGAAGATGGTAAACTAAGCAAATTCCATTTGCTAGTAGTCAAATGAACCATTCTCGAGCTTAAGAGCTTTTGTAGAAGGACAGAGTCTGAGGCTTCATGTGAATACCATCGTCCCAAATTTTGAGATTCAAATCTCTTGCACAAGTAAAAGAATGATTGAGAGGTTGGAAAAGAAAAGGCCACTTGCTGCTGATGAAGTGGAAAAAAATCGTATTTTGTGACTAAAATAGAAATAACAGATAATATATTTGTGAATCGCAGTTCAGCTTTGGAAGGAATGACTACTATCATAAACTCAATGAAAAATCTAGCTCAAGACATACAAAGCAAAGACATTTAAGTACGCATAAACAAGTAGCAATTACTGAAAGAAGCAAACACATAATAAGATAAGCACAAAAACATATAATTCGAACACTTTCATGCTTTCAATCTATTAGCCAACTTACTTACTCATCAGCCACGATCCTATCCACTGAGGACTCCATCATGTTCCCATGTATAAAAACATCTTAAATCTAAATTTATCAATTAAAATATAGTCACTTGAGGAAAACAAGAATGTTTTTGAAATAATCTACCAATACTCAAAACCACATCCCCCCTTTGATATCATATCAACTGGTTAGCTTAAACACAATTTGTTCTAGGACTCAAAGTTTCTAAATTATTCCATAAATTTAATTACTCCAACACGACAATCAGAAGAAAAATGGCAATTCCAACAGAAAATCTTGAAAGTTAACCAACATCACAGAAAGCAAAACAGCAACAACGAACTCACCATGTTTCTACTAAATTTCGAGTGGGCTAGATATAGCATGACAGCATTTTGAAATATATGTGTTCTATATCAGGCATGTGGTGAATTCCTATGCTTAAAATCTCTAAAATTAAGGTAGATACTCACGCATGAAATGTGATTTCTTCTTGCAGTTCGTCCACACTGCTGCGGAGGATGCGCAGTGCTTGCAAGAAATCCAGTAAGTGCTCTTGGAGCCTTAGAAGCGCAAGAGAGCACGCTGCAATCATATTTTCCACTCACATCCCCTTTCCAAAACTTAAATATATTCAAGCATTCTACGGACACTGCCAAAATCGAAGTGAACATTCTTAATCGCACAAAATTAATCAAAAATTTCCGAGAAAAATCACTCGCTCAACAAAATTACAATAAAAAATAAAATAATAATAATAATAACACGAACTGAAAGTAAAACGCACATGACATTGAAGAAACAGAAGCCATTTCTAATTCGCAGCATCGGTTCACAAACTATGCATTGAACGAAACACACAATAAACTATAGTTCAGAAACAAAAATGAAATAAGCAGAATCCAAAGCTCATTGAAATATAGAATCAAAAGATTCTTATTCGGCGAAAGGAGAAAAGACCTAGTTATTGAAAATTAGAGAGGGCTTAGTTAAGAGGTGGATTGAAGGAAGGTGGTAAAGACAAGGAGATAATCTAGAGTGAGAAACAGGGAGAGGGGGATAATCAGTCGAGACCACACAAATACCGTATGATAGAGAGATTTTTATTTTGCTAATATTTCATTATTTCTCTGTGGGCTGATTTTGTATGTAGAAAACAAATCCATGATTTAAGTAAATAATTTCTTTTTCTTTTATTTAAAAAGTGCTTCGATCTTTAATTACTATCACGTTAAGTTATTATAAACTTTTTCTTTTATAGCTCAATTTACTCCCAAAGACTATATCCTTCGTGCATTGGTTAATGCTTGTCATCTATAAATAGAAATTGCGTATTCACTATTTTACAACATGGATTCAATAACTTAGATTAGAATCTAAAACAAGACTTGGAATATTTTTCCAAAAGTCAATTATGAAAAGAAATTTAAACGAACGGCGTTTGAAAGTGATTTTAACGATGATAATTTGGTATATTCTCTAGAACGTGACAAATACATAGGAAAACGATGCAAGGAAATGGGGAATAAATCGAAGTCTACATATGAATATAATGGCACATTCTCCTTCCAACTTCAAGCAGGGGATGCCTTTTTCCATCTCAATTCACATAGGAATATACTTCAAAGAAGAGAAGGAATCTATACATGGACACATTTTAGAGGCTTGGGTTAGCATACATCAATAGTTTGATACCCGTGTATAGAAATAAATTGATCGATAGAATGCTCTATACCTTTCTAACTTTGAATTTCGTTACATCAAATCGTATATTCGTAGTTTCTTTTTAAATTATATGAACGTGTGAATATCAAGTATACTGCGCATTCAAATGGATATGTTCAACATGGATAATAAGGAAATTTCAGTAAAAATGTCTTGTATTGAATGTTAAGGTATTTCCACTCCATTGAATCTTCGTTTGTCGAAATGTTTTTCCAGATATTCGAGCTTAAGATAATAAATTTATACACAACCAGTAGGGCCGGGAGGATTTAGATTTCCTCTCAATATAAATTTGGCGTTGGAACATGCAGAAGTAAGTGGACCAATTGGACCCGAAGCGGCTAAATTAATGTTTGCCAGTTCAATGCCTTCGCAGGGGAATGTTTGACTGCAGTTGAGCAGAATCGGAACGTTCGAAAATGTGGTACCCCTTATGTTTCTGAAGTGTACATCACTGATCTTCACCTTTGATGGCTACAAAACAAATGAAAGTATACAACACATTTAACAACACTATATAGAGTGGTGTCAATTAAATGACATTATTGGACCTGTAGAGAAGTGGGTCCCATTGAAAATGTCCAATAGCGACCTGTGCTGCTATTCTCAATAAGTTGAACTTTTAATATGGAACTCTAGATTTTAATAATATGTACCTCACGTTTTTTGGAGTTGTAATGTTGATCTATGATGACGGGGTTTCTAACATCATTGAGAACTAAATCTTGGAAATAAATGGAAGAAGCTTGGATTTGGGGTGAAGCGTGGTAGGTTTTGATTCTCGCACCATTTGTTGTCCCCGTAAATGTGCAATTTATCACGGTCACTCCTTTCACATCTTCTTCATCCATTCTCTTTCCGAGACTACCAACACTGTCACAAATGCAAAACACGTTATAACAAAATTTATCAACCAACTTGAAACGAAACGAACCAACACAAATTGTGTGTTTATTCAATTGACCTGATGCCATGTCCAGGGCCACAGTTGATTCTAGCAACGAGAATATTGGAGGTGCCATGTCCAATAGAAATGCAGTCATCGCCAGTGCCAATGGTTGAATCAGTAAAATTGACATTAGTTGAACTACTAATGTGGCAGCCATCTGTATTTGGGCTCTTGCCAGGGGCAGTAATTTTGATGAATGAGAATGCTACATTGCTACTGCCAGTCACCTTACTATGGAAACCTTTGCTATTCACGAAGTTGATGTGGTGCATGACCAAATTTTTTACCTTCTTATATAAAAGAGACTGCACCACAACAATAAATTAATTTTGACATTAGAGAACTCGTGTTATAATAAAAGATTTCGCGTTGAAAATAAAAAGTTGTACAAATTCTTTTATTCCTTTCAATGTAAATAAGCAAATAATTCTGGATAATATCTCATGTCGACATAAGATAAAATTTATAAAAAAATATTAAGATCTTGAATTACTCCTCTTAATAAAATCATTTTTTAAATTAAAACCAAAGTTTTGATAATATAATATCAAAGCCCATCAAATTCAAACTTGAAAGTTTATTCGTTTAGTAAAAAAGCTCAGAAGTGGAATCGGATTTCAAGCCGTCATCTTTCGGGCACATTAAAAGTAAAATCTCACATTGGTTAAGTATAAAAAATACTAACCTATTGTTTATAAGGATTTGAACAACTCTTTTTAATAAAGTTGTTCTTTGAAGATTGAATCTCATGGTATAAAAGGTTTTTAAGCTTAAATGAGCAATTTGATCCATTCAAAACTCGAAAGAAAATTCGAATTTTAAAATTGGTGTACTCAAGTGATGGTAATATCCCACATGAAACTTATAAAAATATATAAGGATATGAGTTACTCTTACTAATAAGAAGAATTAAGTCTTGATAAATGAAAGGCGTACTTACAACGGGAAGAAGAGGGCCAGAATTTTGTTTGCCCGAGAACTTCCACACAGCCTCTCCGCGGCCATTGATGGTTCCTCCACCGAGAACTACAAGGCCGTCAATATCATCGATTGTGATCCACGCTTCAGAAGTGAAAAGACTGAGATCGGTACTTGCCAAGATGTTGCCCTGAATTTCAAGGGTTAGGGGTTTCGCCGTGCATGGCCCCTGGAGAATCATTTCTGCGGTGACAAAGTCTCCACGCGGAACAAGTAGACGAGCTGGTCCAATTGATTTGCATGCTGCATTCCAAGCCCTAACGAAAGCCTGCATTTTCAACATTAGTATTAATATATTTCCCTATATTATGTATAAATATATATTAATACAAATTCTGCTAGGCATTCTTTTGTTTTGAAGTTTTGTTTCAAAGTAGTTCAATAAGATATTGTCGATATTAGGGCCACGTATAAAATTGAATCGAGCCACTCGAGTCCTATGAAATGAGTGAATAAAAATTATATTGGGCTAACTTAAATTATTCTTACAGCTTTGCCAAACATACCAATCGAGCTTGAATCTCATGTCCATATGTATTTAAAAAATGTAATCTTGCATTCGGCATTGGGCCTAATAGGGGACATGTCGGGTTAAGGGCAGTCCGGCACCATCCAATTTACAAGTCTAATTGGATTCGATATCTTATCGCTACCTATTTATAAAATTCACACATGCATTAGACGGTCTAATGTGAGGATGCTTGTTAAAAAGATTAAATTCGACCTGCACATAATGTGAGGATGCTTGTTGAAAACATAGTTTTAAAATAATAAATTTATCCCCCGACGATCAAATTACACATACTTTTTTCCATCGTTGTTATGATAAATCACACAATCTCTCACCATAGAACTCTCTTTCCGGGTATCTGGTCTGGCTCCATATTTTGTAACATCAAAAATTGTCTCACGAACAAGGCCACCTGCTGCTGCAGGGAGAGCAAACTCAGCCCCAATACTCAACAAGGCCAATCCCAAGAGAAAACATGCTCTAAATCCTCTTGAAAAATCAGCCATGGTGGCCTTGAATTCTTAAATGACAATTTTTACTAGAAAAAATGGAAAGAAAATTTTGCAAATACCCTGTGGCTTGTAAATGGATGTGCTTTCCATTTACACACACTTTATACATTGTTTTTGCAAGCTCAAGTTTTCTCTACAAAGGATCTAGTGATAAAAGATTGTTTGCCAATTTTAGTTTCAAATTTGGTTCATCGAATATTAGCGACGATTACGCCTAAAAGGGTTCTCCAGTTTTTGAGGAGTGAAAGGTTGTCTATTTTTTACCATGGAACGGATAGGGTTGTCCAGTTTTTGAGGAGTAAAAGGTTGTCTATCCATCCCTCGTAAGATAGGTAGTGAACCTGCCCCTCCTACTCTAATTGGGCATGCTGTAAAAAAATTTAGCTGTTGACAGTAGTGATTGAGAGAGAAGCGTGTTCGATGCCTAGATATAAATCGAGATGTATTCAATTCAATTATTCACAAATTCGTTAGTAGGTTTGAAAAATCACATACACATATTCATGCAACATCTGGAAATATAGGCTAGAAATTGGAAATCGGCATACTCCAATTTTTTTTTTTTTTTTTCTTTTTATAGCTTCAAGTATGTTTGGTTCAAATACTCAAAATTGTTTTGGGCCTTTGGCTGGGTTTCTAGTGGTGAAAAGTTCAATAAAGCGTAGAGTTCTCTTTTATCTAACTCGGCCGTAGTTAAGCCATCTCCACATTTTTGAGTCACAAAAACACCACCTTGACAGATGAAAACTTATGTGAACTTGAGTTTCGACTTTCGAGCTCATCATCCATCATTGTCGTGCTCAACACCAGAAGATTCTCAATTTTTCCTAGCTCAGTTCCGCATATCATTTTCAATTTTAAGTTGGATAATGGTCCAAATCATAATCTGGCCCCCGGATATAAATGCACACTTGGGCCAGACTATAATTCACATTGTCGTATACTATGTTTTTTTCTTCTTTTCTTCTTTCATATTAGATCACGACTATACTTGTATATTACATGATAAGTGCAATCTAAAGCAAGCCATATACTAAAAGCATCATTTGTAAAGTGTGACAAATAAATTATTTAGTAACATAGTACAAGAGTAATAATTTAATGTATGAGTGATTGAAACACTGACAAGATTAGAGGGAAAATAAATCGAAAGAAAGAAAGAAAAGAAAATTAAATTTGGGTGGCAACATAGTTTATAACGAGTCGATCCAAAATAAAGTTACATATGATTATAAAATTAGGTACTTAATTAACCAATTAATAACTAAAGACTTGGATCAGAAAATTCCTCCACCTAATTAGCATCCCATTGAAGCCCACAATAACAAAATCAAACGGCCGTTAAATTGGAATAGAACGGAATTTTCGTCGCTGGCAGCCATTGATCTCCTTGTATGAAATTCGCAACAGTAAACTGACTCGCTTCAGTTGAATTATTTATAACTCGGTAACCCGGCCAACTCACTCTCGCAGTCGTATTCGACCCGGGTCCTCTATTCCTATACTCTCCATAATAAAGCGTATCCAAAGCAAAAGTTCCATTCCATTCCAACCAACCCGCCGGTTCAACCAGATCACCAATATATGACAGAAGAAATACAGTCCTGGAATACTGTTTCCACGGCCGACCGAGATAGGTTCGGAATGAGGATTGGACTGGAATCAAATCGGCGGCTGCGGCGACTTTGCAATTGAGGATTGAGATCCCAGTGTTTTGGTTCGGATCTTCCCTTCCTTGGGCAGTATATAAGTTTCTTTGATTCTCGTTGGGTTTACGCGCGTATAGATTGCTGTTTTGGAAGACGACGGCCGCGTTGCCGAAGATGAAGTCGACCGTGCCGTAAATGTCGCACTCACGGTAGAATTGACGGAAGGAATGGACATAGAGTGTGTCTTGATATCCGATGAAGCTGCACTGGTAGAAGGCGGAGAAATCTGAGCCGCTCCTTAGCGCCACAGCTTGGTGTTTGCTTGGACCGGCGTAGTTCTCAAATGTGATGCCTTTGGCGATGAATCCATTTCCCACCACCGCTGCAAGTTCAAAGGACAGACATAATTAGTTCGAGGTCACTAACACAAACGTGTTAAGCTTACATTAAAGCATAACTAAACCATTTTTTTAACTCATGTAAAATTTGCTGTCGATTACGGCATATTTGTTAGAATTTTTGAAAACTCAAAAGTTAATTATGAGTTATCCGACTAAAAGAATTTTTAGAGAAATATACTCGAGATAACTATTTCAAGAAAATATTCTCCTAGAAATAAAAGTCCAGCCAAACATACACTTAATATATTCTATAACCGTCAATTAAATATCACTCTTCTATATCACAAATTTTTAACGAGACAATTGACGGTCCAATTTATATTTGTTAATGTGGATTAACTATGCAAGAAGTATCAAAATGCGTCGAGATGATTGAGGTAAGTAACCTATCAGTCTATAACATCTCATCGTTCTTTCCACTTTTATGTTTGTTGGGCTGTATCGAATGGTCCATATTAACATTAACATGTATTCAAAAGAAAAGGTAAAAGAACTTGTCGAGAAAGTAAAAATTCATAGGCGTGTCAAGATTCGGTAGTGATAAATCCTAACAATTTTAGGCGTGATGTAAAGAAATATCGTGTGGACCACAAATAACGTGTATAGACCACGTGAAAATTGGATTAGCTCATCGTACTAGTCTATCCACACACAAAAATGCATTGGACGTGATAGTTTTCCTCGTCAATTCATTTTACAAAATCATTAAAGACACGGATGCACACTGTAAAGAACAAAATGGGGCCTACGAAATTGAGATTAATCGAGAAATTTGGTCCACTTTGACATAGCCATCACGTTTGACATTAACAACTCCAAGTTATTAATTTCCAAGCAATTTATTGAAAGAATCTTTAATATATATATATATATATATATATATATAGTATGTATATATATGTGTATATATA
>CAIGRB010148105.1:0-17101 GCA_903798255.1 Fraxinus quadrangulata
CATTCGGGGCGGGGCCCCACCGGGTTTTTTTTGCCATCCCTAACTGTATATAATGATGTTAAATATCACTTGTGATAAATAGGATTATTCATGTTCACTTAACTTGCATCAGGTCAAGAGCTCTCTTGAATAGACCGACGATCTAAAATTTTCAAAATTGTATATCGTTTTCAACTATTGTTCAATTCAAATAATTTTTTCACATCTTGTTATGATTGAATAAGATTAGGAGATTTTTGTAGTCTCGTTCAACAAAGAGGTGAGCTTCCTACATCTCTATTCAATTCAGTCTGGTCTACACGTTTGGGTAAAGATTCAACAATATTAAAGAAATAATTTTATTGTGTTCTTTGGCCTTTTCAAATCATGACATTAATTTCATTCATTTTCACAACGAAGAGCATTACAAATTAAAAGAATGAACACTATATTTAACGTGTTGAATGGCGAAATTTGAGTAGTGAAAATCGATGAAGAAATGGATTTGACATGTTAAAGTGACAATAAAATCTGTTGACTTTAGTCTGTATTATTATTTCATTCCGCTAGTTGGATTGTGATGTGAGCCTCTAATAGATTGCAGGATAAACGTGACAAAAAATTGCAAAAAATATCATCTAATAAATTTCAAGCTACTTTATTTTCACGAGATACTATGCAATGGCCCTAGTTGAGCCGGCTCATGGTCCGCTCACTTGGGCTTTGCTCGTTGACAAAGAAACAAAGCTCGGAACCCATAGATGTAACATCTCAAAAATTTATCTTATTATCATTTATTATTGTTCATGTAAGAAAGGACTCGACATCAAATAGAATTCTATTTAATTTGATGCTAGAACTAACAGAAAAGAAATACTATTTTTAAATCCTATTTCGTATAGCATGTTTGACTTGATCGTTCGACTAAAATGTTTATTGGTTCTTCAATTTGAAAGATGCATTTGGATGTACGCTATGAGTGCTTCAAAGTGGCATTGAAAACTCTTCCCAACGTTCGAAAATCGTAGTCCGAATATAATTAGACAAGTAAAGCGAATCTACAAATAATTATACAACTTTGGCTCGCTATTGTGAACTCGTTGCTTAATATTTTTTCAAATTGAGATGTGCAATATGAAGCATGCCATGAGTACTTTTAAATGATAAAAAGAACACTACCTAATGTTCGAGATGTCTTTTCAAGAACCATAAGGGGATCGATGATGTTGTGTGAGATGATGACCTATGAGTTACAGATTCATCGAAAAGTAGAAGTTATTATTTTCTAAATGTTATGTGATTATAAAGCTTATATTTTATTAATTACGTTTTAATACAAAAAGCACCTTGATACGAGGGTATTTCTGATAACGGTTTCCGTCCTATATTTTACTATTCTTTGATCAGCGTGCATGTATAGCTTCAAATATTTTAAAACATCGTTAATTGTATTATCTTATTTGAAATGTAAGTATATTGTTTTTGGGTGGGGAGATTTTCGAGGGGGTGGGGGGGTTGTGAGAATCTTTTTATAATAAATGATTCTTAAATTTTTCTTGAGTTAACTTGTTCTTTTTAATTAAATAATTTATGAACCCAAGATATTTTACATTAGATACCTCATTGATTAATAGAAGAAATAAAAAATAATTCCGAAATTTGAGTTGTGACCATGGGCTTGGCTCGGCCTATGGACCTTTGTTTCTTTTTTTTAAAGAAAAATATATTAAAAGATAAAAAAATCTTAAACGTAAAAAAAATTGGACCTGCTTATAAAGCTTACAAGCTAGCCCATTAGCGGGCTCGTGAACCCCACAAGCTTTACTTGCCGAGCTTGGCTCAACTTGCCTTTCCAAAATCCAAGCTGCCCAGAGCTGATTGATGGATATGATGGGGAATTTTACATAGAGGGTGTTTGGTGGAGATTAAAATTAGATTTTTACTAAATTGTGATAGAAGTTTTTGAAATGTGTGGTTGAAAAGTTGTGAAATCCATAAAAGACATGGTTAATATTAATTGTTTGACTTTGACTTGAATTAAAATCGGATTTTAATCCAGACCAAACAAGGGCGTAGTAGTCATCTCTTAAAAAAATCAAAGTGAAAGGAAAAATTGCAGCAGTGGTCCCTAACCCTTTCTCAAATAGGCATCTGGAGTCCAAATGGATGAAATCCATCCATTTGACCGTTAGTTGACCGGAGAAGATGATTTTGACCAAATTGTAAAATGGCAAAATAGTAACTTAACAATTTTAATATAAAAAATAAATAAATTAAATAAAAAAATATATAATATCCTATATGATTCTTAAGTTTTTCTTGAGTTAACCTTGTTCTTTTTAATTAAATAATTTATGAACCCAAGATAACTTACATTAGATACCCCATTGATTAATAGGAGAAATAAAAAATAATTCCAAAATTTGAGTCGTGACCATGGGCTTGGCTTGTGTCGAGCCGAGCCAGCCCGTGAACCTTTCTTTCTTTTTTAAGAAAAAGTATAATTAAGGATAAAAAAAAATCTTAAAGTAACTAAATAAGAAATTAAGAAAATTGGACCTGCTTATAAAGCCTACGAGTCAGCCCAATAACGGGCTCGTGAACCCCACAGGCTTTACTTGCCGAGCTTGGCTCGACTTGCCTTTCCAAAATTCAAGCTGCCCAGAGGTGACTGATGAATATGATGGGGAATTTTACATAGTAGTCATCTCTTAAAAATCAAAGTGAAAAAGAAAAATTGCAGTAGCCTTAACCCTTTCTGAAATAGACATTTGAAGTCCAAATGGATAAAATTCATCCATCTGACCGTTAGTTGATCAGAAAAGATATTTTGACCAAATTGTAAAAGGGCAAAATAGTAACTTAACAATTTTAAGATAATAAATAAATAAATAATATATATAATATCCAAAATGATTCTTAAGTTTTTCTTGAGTTAACCTTGTTCTTTTTAATTATATAATTTATGAATCCAAGATAACTTACATTAGATACCTCATTGATTAATAGAAGAAATAAAACATAATTCCAAAATTTGAGTCATGACCATGGGCTTGGCTCGTGTCGAGTCGAGCCAACTCATGAACCTTTCTTTCTTTTTTTTTTAGAAAAATATAATTAAGGATAAAAAAATCTTAACGTAACTAAATAAGAAATTAAGAAAATTGGACCTATTTATAAAGCCCACGAGCTAGCCCATTAGCAGGCTCGACTTGCCTTTCCAAAATTCAAGCTGCCAAGAGTTAACTAATGAATATGATGGGGAATTTTACATAGTAGTCATCTCTTAAAAATCAAAGTGAAAAGGAAAAATTGCAGCATCGGTCCCTAACCCTTTCTAAATAGACATTTGAAGTCCAAATGGAAAAAATCCATCCATTTAACCGTTAATTAACCAAAAAAGATGATTTTGACTAAATTGTAAAAGGAAAAAATAGTAACTTAACAATTTTAATATAAAAATAAATAAATTAAATAAAAAATGAAAAAAAATGAAATATCCTTTTGTATATATTTCTTCCTAACCAATCCATCCCCACATATCCAAAAATAGGGAAAACCAATCATGTCACCATCGCCACCTATTGTCGCCTTCGCCCCTACTCCAAACTGACTCCACAAATGTGTCCAATGCGAGCGGTGAAGATTCATATTTTAAGGGTAATATGCTTGCTTGAAAGGTAGCGAGGGTTTCGGGGTCAACGTGGAAGCCTGCGGTGAAAGTGGAGAAACCCGATGGATCGTTTGTGGTGAAGATACAGAGAGGGAAGAGTGTTTTTTGTGTCTTGATGTTAAGCTTTTCATAGCATGGGGTGGTGGGTATGTCGACTCCAGCCAAACTCGTCAATTTGGTGGCGAAAGGAAGTTTAAAGGTCAATGTAAAGGTTGATTTGGAGGGTTTTTCTTTGTTTTCTGATTGTGATTTGGGGATTGTGATTTGAAGATTTTACTTTGTGTTGGTGGTAATAGTAGTGATCGTGTGCGATAGTGGCAATGAGGGCGACGGTGGATGGTTGTGGACGATGATGGGTAGAGGGGTTTGGTTTTAAGTTTTGCTTTGTGTTGTGATTGTGATTTGGGGATTTTGCTTTGTATTGGTGGTGATGGCGTTGGCCATAGGCGATGGTAGCGACGTGAGTGATTACATAGATTGTAGACGATGATGTTTGTGGTTGCTGTGATGGTGGTGTGGGAGAAAGATGAATGCCTTAAGTGTGTGTGAGTGTGTGTGTGTGGAAATAATTAAATAATGGCATAGATTGAAGAATGAAATATTTCCTTATGTGAAAAATGGAATATTCCCTTATTTGCTCTATATTTAAGGTATTTATAATTATTCTTACTATAATTTTGTGCATTTAACATTTATACATACATATAATTATGGTAATTTCCTAACCTAATTATGCGCGCGTGCACACACACATAGTAATTACCTAATCTAATTCATTATTCCAAAAACCAAATGATTTTTCTAGTTAAGCATTATGACTAATTCCTTTATTACATGATATAATTACGGTGGTAGTCAAAGCTTGAAAAGAGAAAAAGGAAAGCGATCCTACAAAATTCAATTATGTCCTTAACTATGAATAATCCACAATTTGATCCCTAAATTATATAAACCAAACAATTTGATCATTATATATTCAACTCCTCACTATAAGGTCCTAACGACTATAACAAATTTTTGGGGTGTTACAATTTACCCCTCTTACAAATAAATTTTCGTCCTAAAAAATTGCTTTAGTTGACATTATCGAACTGTTAGGGGTATTTAGATAGCATATCATCCTCGAGTTCCCAAATTGTCTCTTCGACTGAATGGTGTTGCCAAAACACTTTAACTAACGGTATCTCTTTGTTGCGAATCTTTTGCACCTTTCGAGCTATAATGTAAAGTGGAGTTTCCTCATAACTCAAGTCCCATTGAATTTTCAAGGGTTGATGTTTTAGTACGTGACTCGGATCAGGAATGTACTTCTTGAGTGTCGATACATGGAAGACGTCATGTACCGCATAAAGCTATGGTGGCAAAGCCAATTGATAAGCTACAGTGCTAATCCTTTTGAATATCTCGAAAGGTCCGATGTATCATGGTCGAAGTTTCCCCTTTTTTCCAAACTTTAAGACACCTTTCATTGGTGTAACTTTCAAGAAATACACTATCGCCAACAACAAATTCTAGTTCCTTTCACCTTCGATCTGTCTTGGACGGTCTTCATTCTAACTCGAATCTTTTCGATGGCCTGAACCGTTCGTTCCATGATTTCTGGTCCTAAAATTTTATGTTCACCGACTTCATCCTAATGAATAGGCGATCTACACTTCCTTCCGTATAGGGCTTCACACGCTGCCATACCGATAGAGGTATGATAGCTATTGTTATAAGTGAACTTGATTAATGGTATAAGCGAACTTGATTAATGGTAGATGCTCAGCTTTCACCGGTTGACAAATTAGGCATTTCTCAACGAACTCAACTATGTCCTTCTTTATATTCCTCCACCAAAATATAGATTTTAGGTCAGGGTACATCTTTGTACCTCCTAGATGTACTGAATAAGGGGTGGTGTGGGCTTTTTCTAAAATTTCTTTTCTCAATTCCTGGAATTCTGGTACACACAAATGTCCTTGATAATGTAATGCTTTATCTACAGTTACAGTAAACCCCTTTCGCTTTTCTGTATTAATTTCTGATTTATAAATTCAAATAACTGATCCTCCTTCTGATGGTTCTTAATTCGATCGTGGAGTGTCGGCCGAACCGAGAGAGCTGGTATACGAGCGACAGTGCTTGATGGGGTCGTGGCTACTTCGAGATTTAATTTCTCAAATTCTTTCCATAGAGATTTTTGTGTTGTTAACATTGTCACTCTGCTTGTTGTTTTCCTACTTAGTGCATCGGCCACTACGTTCGCCTTGCTTGGATGGTAATGAATTTCACATTCGTAATCATTTACCAATTCAAGCTACTTTCTCTGCCTCATGTTCAATTCCTTCTGAGTGAAAATGTATTTGAGGCCCTTATGATCTCTATGTATATATGTCACATTTACCTCCGTATAGGTAGTGCCTCCAAATCTTCAACAAGTGTACTATTACTGCTAGTTCTAGGTCATGTGTGTGTTAATTTTGTTCATGAGGTTTCAACTGTCTAGATGCATAGGCTACTACTTTGTCTTGTTGCATTAATACACAACGTATTCCCTGCTTGGATGCGTCACTATATATTATGAAACCTTCTGATCCTTCAGGTATAGTCAACATTGGTGCATTAACTAACTTCTCATTCAATTATTCAAAGCTGTGTTTACATTTCTTTGTCCATTCAAATATCACACCCTTACGAGTCAACTGAGTTAAAGGCCCTGATATCTTGGAGAATCTTTCTATAAATCTCTGGTAGTATCCTGCTAGGCCCAAAAAGTTGCAAACCTCTCCTACATTGGCTGGTCTCGACCAATTAAATACGGCTTCTACTTTGTTCGGATATATCTCTATTCCTTGGGCTGTAATTACATGTCCAAGGAATGCAACTCGTTCTAACCAACATTTGCACCTTTTGAATTTGGCATAAAGTATTTCTCTTTTTAAAGTTTTCAATACAATCTTCAAATGTTCCTCGTACTCTTTTTCAGTCTTTGAATAGATCAAAATATCATTGATGAATACAATGACAAACTGATCTAGGTATTCGTAGAAGACGCGATTCATCAAGTCCATGAACACTCCAAGAGTATTAGTTAGGTCAAATGGCATAACTAAGAACTCATAGTGACCATACCGAGCTCTAAAGGTCGTCTTTGAGATACCAGTAGATTTAATTCTCAACTGGTTGTATTCTGACCTCAGGTCGACCTTTGAAAATACCTTTGTGCTATGTAATTGGTCGAACAAGTCCTCAATGCACATTTACATTGACCTGTCTTTCTTCTTGACGAATAACATTGGTGCTCCCCATGGGGATATACTGGATTGAATGAATCCATTGCCCAACAATTCTTCTATTTGTGATTTCAACTCCTATAATTCCTTTGGCACCATCCTGTAAGGAGCCTTGGATATAGGTACGGAGCCGAAAGTTAAATCAATAGTAAAATCTACTTCCCGTTCAAGAGGCATCCCAGGTAAATCCTCGAGAAATACTTCTGGAAATTCCTGTACTATCTTGACATCTCCAACTGTCAGTGCTTTATTTCTCTTCGCCAACACTGATATCAAGAATCCTATACATCCATTTGACCTTAAGAGTCTTCAGGCTTTCAAGGCAGAAATAACTCGTGGTATGGGCTTTATCTTGGTCACTGAAAGGTGGAGTTCTACTCTTCCAGGCCATTTAAAGACCACTTACTTCTCAAAACATAAAACTATTGCATGATTTTTAGAACGCCAATCCATTCCCAACATTATGTCAAATTCATGTATATCCAAAACATATAAGTTCGTTTCCAAGGTCCTACCATTAATTTCTACCTTAGATGTCCTTACAATGAGGTTTGTGCTAAGTACATCTCTTGAGGGAATGGCAACCTCTAAAGGTGTATGTGTACGTTCTCCAATAACATTTAGTGTACACATAAATTTCAGGGATATGAAGGAATGAGTGGAGCCAGAATCTATCAAAACGTAAGCATGTGTGTCGGATATAAGTATGTTACATGCCTAGACATTTTCGTCCTGATCCTCTTCATGTTTAGTAAGGGTATAAACTCTAGCTTGTCCTCTAGGTAGATTCCCTGGTTTCTGCTTCTTGGGGCAAAACTTTACTACGTGACCCGTCTCACCACAGTTGTAGCATGTATTAGTCTCCATAAGACATGTCCCATCATAGAGTTTCTGGCATTTTTCACAGATGGGAAGCTCTCGATAATTGCTCGAAGTTGGCCCCCCTTGCTCATTTTTACGAAATTCTGCATTTCTTTGCCTTTGTTTTTGCCATTTAAGCTTCTCCGGTGGTGCAGGCTGCTACTATTTGTTGGTGCTGTTGGAACTTTCATTGAAATTGGCTAGCCGTGCCTTTGCTAGCACTTGGTGGTATGTACCCAACTCAAAGGTGACTACCGCCTGTCGAAGGTCATCAAGTTGGGGATTTCTTTGAAATTGGCTAGCTATCCCTTTGCTAGCACTTGGTGGTATGTACCCAACTCAAAGGTAACCATCGTCTGTCGAAGGTCATCACGCAAACTTGTTCCAAGCATCTAGCTTTCTTTTCCTCCGTGTTGATTAAGAGTGGGCATAGTGAGATAATTCTTCAAACTTCCTTTTATATTCTATTAGTGTTAAGTTTCCATGCGTGAACATTAGGAATTCCACTTCCTTTTGGTTTCGAATGTTGGTGGGGAAGTATTTCAACAGGAATAATTCTTTAAATTCACCCCACGTTAAGCCTTGTCCAGCTGCTTTGGACCTGTTGGTCATTTTCCACCAATGTCTTGCTCCTTTATCCAGTATAAAGGTTGCACAGATTATCTTCCGAGTTTTCGGGCACTCAACAAGTTCGAATATTAGTTCCTGCTTGCATATCTATTATTCTACCGCTAGTGGATCTGTGCATTTCTCAAAGCTAGGGGGTTGCAACTTGCGATATTGTTCCACTATTGCAACCACACTCTTCTCTACGGGTGGTGGTGCGGTGGGTAGTGTCATGTTACGTATTGCTTCTAGAAACCGCATAAATTGGTTGCTTTGGTTGTTGCTATGGTCGTTGTTTGTTTCAGTAGACCTGGCCTAGGGTTGCCATTCCTATTGTTCGAGTTTCTAGAGCGAGTTGCCATAACCTTAATAAAATGTAAACATAAAATTACTTAACCACTAGATTAAGAATAAAAAGAAAAGAAAAGAAATATATAGCATATTTTATGTCATTCAATCTCAATAACTTGCATAAACCAAATAGACTTCACGGTATCCAATACATCCACTTATTTAAACAAATTTTACTTTAAATATAATAGTCATGTATAATTTCCTATGATCTAAAAATTTTCCCCAGCGCTTTCATCTCGACCAGTCTCTGGATTCTCCCCCGGGTTGTGCCCAAGGTTCTCCCCGGAATATGTTGCAGGGTGGTACGTAAGGGTCTTCTTCGGTATCTTCCTTTACCACTTCCTCGATAAGGTTACCCTTATTGTCAATTGTCAGTACACTTGGAAAGTGGCTAACCCTAGGTGGGCTACGTGGACGACGACGATTAGGCTGTATCCCAACGACCTATCGATACTCCTAGCATCCTCGGTGTTTATTATCCACCTGGCCTTCAAACATAAAATCAATACGGTAGGGGAGGCTTGATACTCAAACATTTCTTTAAGCGTCTCGAGAAATTGTCTCCAATATGGGCTAAGTGTTTTATGGAGATGAAAGACAATCTCGTCTCTATGGAAATCATGTCAATTCATTCCCGTCCCCTGATGATTCGCTCTACGGCGTCTAAATGCTCCAACAGGTTGTGATTCAGATTCATCACATATGTCCTATGCAACCTCAGGAATATTTCACGTTTGTAGGCCTGGTCTATAGCTGGTTGCGTGCATTTATTAACCATCTAAGAAAATAAATTTATAATTACTTAACTATTCAATTTAAATCAATGATTAAACCAATGACTCAGATCACTGTTCACGTCATGAACAGTGATGGAAAATGAATTATTTTTTTAAACGTGTGAACAGTGCATTGAATAGTGACTATTCACGTTGTCACTATTTACTATTATTTTAAATCATATTGTCACTGTTCATTATTTTAAATCAGTGAACAGTGTAGTGAATAGTGACCAAAATTTATTATTTTAGATCATGTTATCACTGTTCACTGTTCACATGACTAGTGCACACAAAAAAATAAGTACTCACGTGAACAGTGCCAAGATTATGCTTCCTTCCTTTTTCATCATGTAGTTACTGTTCATTGTTCACGCATCATAGTGAACAGTGGCTGCACGTCATAGTAAACTGTACCATAATATTTTGTTTTAAGTCTACAGGAACGTAGACCCGCTTTGATACCATTTGAAACATCCCAATTTCTTCAAAACTCAAGTGTTTCTATATCGAACCAAAAAAAAATAAAAAAAATAATAATAATAATACACACACACACACACACACACACACACACACACACACACACACATATATATATATATAACATTCATTTATTTATCAATAAAAAATGTCTTTCAATGTAAAATAAAATAAAAAGAACATTTATTCCCAAACAATATCCAATTATTTAAAATCTTTTTTTAAAAAAATATGAATTCCCCTTTTATTCAAATAAAAACATCCCGCCACCACCGACCGATTTTCAGCTCCAAACTCCCGAGTTCTAATTACCTAAAAGGGAGGAAAACTTAAAGGGTGAGATTTAAGAATATCTCAATAAGTGTGTGCAGTGAACAAGTAATTTGCATTTAAATTAAGGAAAACGAGATTTCATATCATACATATAGGAGATACATGAACTACTTCGAACATAGGTGGTAGTAATTTATGTATGTAAAGCTACTAAACTCCGGTCCTCTTATTATAAACATATATGGCCCATGAACGAATTTCAAAATTTAAAGTACAAGATACAAGTTCACATAAACTACATACAACATCACTTACTTCGTAATTGAATGGAAATAATTAAATATTGGCATAGATTGAATAATGAAATCTTTCCTTATGTGAAAAATTGAATTTTCCCTTATTTGCTCCATATTTAGGGTATTTATAATTATTCTTACTATAATTTCGCGCATTTAACATATATACATACATGTTGTAAATGGTAAGTTATTGATGAATGACAATTGTTCCCCTACAACTCTAAATATTATTATCACATGTATCCCTATTATTTCCCTATAAATATAGGGCTTTGATTTTCATTATAATACACAAAAGTATTGACTTTTATTATCTCTTCTCTTTTCTCTCTTTTTACAACACGTTATCTGCACGAAAACTCAATTTTTTAAAGTTTAGCGAAGGTAATAATTTTTTTAAAGTATTATCATCTATCACGTGTACCAAAGTTAATTTGGTGACATATGAATTTTTTTATTTTGTCAAATTTTTAAAGCATAATCAACTTGTATGTATTCATGCCTTAGCTTCATGTACCCAATTTTATTTATTTTTTTTTTCTTTCTGCAACTATTGTATTCTGTTAAGCAAGTACATAGATTCTGTCAATTATACAAATTCTATCAATTAGCACTACTATTTTTTTTAACATCGTGTTTCATTGCTTACGTTAATCCAAAATCAATGTTTTCTTTGCACTGTTGCCACCACCAAAGGCTCTTTTTCTTTGCCTTTTGTTTGCACACATTAGTTCATGCTTTATTTATTAGTCAAAAGGTTTGAGTCGTTTGATAAAGATTTATTTTTTTCTTGCTATTACATGTTGATCAATTCATCAATTCATGTTTTGTTTTAATTTATTTTTCATCTTTACATGTGCAAAATATATACATGATAATTATTAAATACCATTTGTGTCTTTAAACTGATTAAATAATTTTAAATATTCTTTTATAAATTTTAAATTAATAATTTATCATGTTTTGCTCTTGAAATAACACAACATTATAATTAATATTCTAGAAGAATATAACTTGCTTTTGAAGAGCATGAATCATAATTTTCAATATTCCAAAAGAATATTGACATATTGTTCTTGAAAAAATAATAGTAAAATATAAAGAGCTCTCGAAATAGCACATGTTTCGAAGAACATACTATTTTAAATTACTGTTTATCTCTGAAGGATAACACGTAGCTTATATCATATTGATATTGACTACTTGATATTTAATCATATTTTTCGAAACTAATTGTATTTTTTTTTTACTTTAATGTGTAGTTAATCAAGTAGCAAATATCACAAAAATTGAGCTTGTTGCGCTAGACATATTTGGAAAAAACCATTTGTCATGGGTACTCAATTCTTTATCTATTTTGTCTCAAAATGTTTGGAAGAGAAAATAAAAGAAGGAAACAAAGAATCCTTACATGATCATGCAAAAGTACTCATCTTTCTTCGTCATCATCTTCACGATGGATTGAAAATTGAATATCTCACTGAGAAAGATCCACATGTTTTTTGGAAAAAAATTAACTGAAAAATTTGATCATTAGAGGACTATAGTCCTCCCCAAAACCTGCTATGAGTTGATGCACCTTCCTTTGCAAGATTTCAAAATTGTTAATGAGTACAATTTTCAACTATTCAGAATATGTTCAAAATTGACATTATGTGGAGAAAAAATCACTGGTGAAGATATGTTGGAGAAAACGTTTTCCACCATTCACGCCTCGAATGTGCTCCTGCAATAGCAATATCTTAAGCGTGGTTTCAAAATGTACTCAAAACTCATATCTTGCCCACTTGTGGCTAAGCAAAATAATGAACTGCTGATGAAAAATCATGGGTTACGTCCAACTGGTCCTGTACCATTGCCTGACGCTACTGCATTGCTTGAAGCAAATACAATATCAGGACAAGGACGTTGACGTGGATGCAGACGTGCACATGGAATAAATTATGGACGAAATAATCAATAAAATTATCAGCAACAAGAGAATAATTTCGAAAGGCACAAAGCAAACGAAAGTAGCACATCCAAAAAGGAGCATGAAGAAAGTTGCTTTAGATGTGGAATGAAAAGGCATTGGATACGTACCTATCTACGTCAAACACCTTGTGGATTTCTACCAAAAATTAATCAAGGAAAAGGAAAAGGGGAGACAAATTTTGCTGATTATAATGGTCCAATTGATGTGACTCATTTGGATATCTCTGATTTTTTTGCTGCAAATGGGAATATTGACCATTTGATTGAGGGTGTGTAATGAAAGATATAGATTAATTTACTTTCTAGTATTTCATTTCGTTTTAGAAATTCAATTTAAATTATGTTCTTATTTTTCGCAAAAATAAAAAATAAAAAATTCGAAACTTTATTATACTTCGTTAATTTCATAATACTGAATTATGTTTACTCTTTTAAATTTAGATTCAAGTTTTTTAAAAATACATTTGTTTTCTTATAGATATACGATGGATTGTCAAGATACTTGTTTGATTGATAGTGCAACTATACATACTATTTTTCAAGACAAAAAAATATTTTTTAGACTTAACATTAGCAGAGAATAATGTTAATATAATATCAGGTGGATCGAATATCGTTGAAGGCTCCGGAAAAGCTTGTATCATTTTATCAAATAATACAAAATTATATATTGACAATGCACTTTATGCAAGCAAATTTAGAAGAAATTTTGCTTAGTTTTAAATATATCTGTTGCTATGGATATCACATTGAGACGATACAAGAAAATAATGTTGAATATTTTTGTATAACGTCTTTTGTATATGGCTAAAATCAGATAAAAGAAAAACTTTATGAACTCCCATCGGCATGTATTATACATTTATAAACATGGTCGAATAAAATTTTACCACGAACCATAAGTTTGTTGATCCAAATTTTTTTATACTTTGACATGATAGACTTGGATATCCAGAAGCTATAATAATACTTCGAATAATAAATAACTCACATGGACATCCTTTAAAGAATCAAAAGATTCTTTTACCTAATGATTATCCATGTATGGCTTGCTCGTAAGACAAGTTGTGGAGACAAGTTACATAATGATTATCCATGTACGGCTATAAAGATCAATATTGAATCTCCAATTTCCTTGAAAAAGGATTCATGGAGATATATGTGGGCCAATACACCCACCTTGTGGACCAATATGTTATTGTATGGTATTAATTGATTTTTCTACTAGATGGTCATATGTTTGCCTACTTTCTACTAGGAATGTAGCTTTTGATAAATTACTTGCTTAAATCATGAAATTATGTACGCAATTCCCTGATTACTCAATCAAAACTATTCGTCTTGATAATGATGGTGAATTTAGATCACAAACATTCGATGATTATTGAAGGTCAATTGAAATTGCTGTTGAACATTCGATTGCGCATGTACATACACAAAATGGTTTAGCGGAGTCATTTATTAAACGTCTACAACTTATTGCTAGACCATTACTTATGAAAATAAAACTCTCAACTTTTGTTTGCGGTCATGCCATATTACATGCTACGTCATTGGTTTGTATAAGACCAACTGCATATTATTAATATTGACCTTTGCAACTAGTATGTGGTCATGAACCTAATATTTTTCACTTGTGGTTGTGCTGTTGAAATCCATATTTCACCCCTACAACAGACTAAAATGGGTCACCAACGAAGACTTGGGGATTTATGTGGGTTTTGATTCACTATCTATTATTAGGTATCTTAAACTTTTAACGGGTGATTTATTTACTGTATGTTTTGCAGATTGTCATTTTGATGACATGACTTTCTCAATTTCGGGAGGAAAAAAACTACATCCTGATAAATAAGATAAAATTTCTTGGGATGAAGTAACTCCATCTCATTTTGATTCCCGCAGAAATCAATGTGAGCTAGATGTTGAAAAAATCATTCATTTGCAAAGAGTTGCAAATCAATTACCACATATTTATTGACACAAGAAAAGTGACAAAGTCATATATACCAGCAGAAAATATTCCAACAAAAATTGATACCTAATATTCCAGCAAAAATTGATACCAGCAGAAAATATTATAGCAAATTGTCGTGTTGTAGCAAATAAATCTCAAATACGCCAGAAGCGCGGTCGACCAGTTGGATCAAAAGACTGTACCTCAAAAAAAAGTGCAAGAGAAAAATCAACCAAAAAACTTCAGAAGAAGTAAAATTAGAGAAAATTGATCAATCAAGTATTGAACATATGGTTCCTGAAAAATCACAAGTGTCCAAAAATAATGAGATATTAATAAATTAATATTATCTTATAAATTATAGGAGTAAAATAATGTTATTATAGACAATATTTTCGCTTTTAACGTTGCTCTTGATATTATGCAAAATGAGGATCCTAAATCAGTGTCTGTTAAAGACTGTCAAAATAGAAATGATTGACCAAAGTGGAAATGAGTTATACAGACGGAATTGAATTCTTTAGAGAAACGGAAAGTGTTTGGACCTGTAGTTCGAACACCTGAAAATGTAATTCCTGTTGGATACAAATGAGTTTTTGTACGAAAGAGAAATAAAAATAATGAAATTACAAGATACAATGCTCGACTCGTAGCTCAAGATTTCTCACAAAGACCAGGAATTGATTAAGAGGAAATATATTCTCCCGTAATGGACACCATTACTTTTAGATTCTTAATTAGTTTGATTGTGTCACAAAAGCTCGATATGCGCCTTATAGATGTAGTGACTGCCTATTTGTATGGTTCACTTGATAGTGACATATTTATGAAAGTCCCTGAAGGAATTAAAGAGCGAGAAACAAATGATATATGCCTGAGAACCATGTTCTCAATTAAATTGCAAAGATCGTTATTTGGATTGAAACAATCCGAACACATGTGGTATAATCATCTTAGAGAATATTTATTGAAGGAAGGCTATAAAAATGACGATATTTGTCCATGTGTTTTCATAAAGAAAATAAATATTGGATTTACAATTGTGGCAGCTTATGTTTACGACTTAAATTTAATTGAAACTTCTGAAGAGCTCAACAAAATTGCAGATTATTTAAAAAATGAATTCGAGATGAAAGATTTGAGAAAAACCAAATTCTGTCTCGGGTTGTAAATTGAACATTTCCCAAAAGGATTATTTGTTCATCAATCTACATATACAGAAAAAGTCTTAAAACGATTTTATATGAATAATGTACATCCATTAGTATCACCTATGGTTGTTCGATCACTTGATGTAAAAAATGATTATTTTCGTCTATTTGAAGATGGAGAAAAAGATTCTTGGTCCTGAAGTACCATATCTTAGTGCAATTGGAGCATTAACTTATCTTGCAAATTGCACTCGACCCGACATAACTTTTTTTGTAAATTTCCTTGCAAAATATAGCTCTATATCAACATAAAGATATTGGAATAGTATTAAATATATTTTTCGTTACCTAAAGGGTACTATTGATTTGAAATTAGTTTATTCTCAAAAATCGAGATCTACTTTAGTGGGATATGCAAATGCAGGTTATCTCTCTGATCCACATAAAGTTAAATCACAAACAGAATACGTGTTTACACGTTGAGGAAAAACTATATCATGGAAATCTGTGAAGCAATTATTGACAGCAACATCCTCAAATCATTCTAAAATTATTACAATCTATGAAGCAGATCGAGAATGTGTATGGTTGAGGAACATGACCCATCATATCCAAGTATCATGCAGATTAATTTAACAAAAGATAGTCCAACAATTTTGTATAAAGATAATGCTGCTTGTATTGCACAACTCAAAGGAGGTTACATCAAAAGTGGCATGAAACATATTTCTTCAAAATTCTTTCATACACACGAGTTTCAGAAAAATGGCTACATCAATATTCAACAAATTCGTTCAAGTGACAATGTGACTGATTTATTTACAAAAGCACCGTCAACATCTACATTCAAGAAATTGGTTCATAAAATTGGAATGCGTCGATTCAAAAATTTTTAGTTATTAACATTAGGGGGAGTAGCTGTACTCTTTTTCCTTCGCTTAGATTTTATCCCACTGAATTTTCCTAACAAAGTTTTAATGAGGCATCATTTATTTTTAATACTCAAGAATAATTGTACTCTTTTTCCTTCGTTGGTTTGTTTTTGTCCCATTGAGTTTTTAACAAACAATGTTTTAGTGAGGTAGATATTTTGTAATGTGTCATTCGAGGGGGAGTATTGTAAATAATAAATTATTGGTAAATGACAATTGTACCCGTACATCCCTAGATATTATTATCATATGTATCTATATCCCTTCCCTATAAATATAGAGATTTGGTTCTTATTATAATACACACAATGGTATTGACTTTTATTCTTCCTTCTCTTTTTACAACAATACATATAATTATGGCAATTTCATAAACTAATTTTAGTTACACACACTGAGTAATTACCTAATTTAATTCATTATTCCAAAAACCAAATGATTTTTCTAATTAAGTATTATGATTAATTTCTTTATTACGGGATATAATTACGGTGACAATCAAAGCTTG
>CAIGRB010148105.1:17955-52705 GCA_903798255.1 Fraxinus quadrangulata
TGGGGTGGGGTGGAAGATGATGATGATTTTTTATTTAATTATCTTAATTGTTTTGTATAGAAATAAATAAAGTTATCATTTTACTCTTACAGAAATAATTATTAATTTGATCAAAATCATTTTCTTGATCAACTTACGAAAAAGTGGATGGAATCTAGAGACATATTTTAGAAAGGTTAGGAACTTCATTAATGGATTAGTGGAGTTGGTCGAGCTTATAAATGATAAGCTTGACTGGTCAAGTTAATTGCTCAACCAATTTGATCATTGATTGAGTCATTGGAGATACCAAGTTTTGAAGAGAGAAAAGATTTAATGATTACAATATTTAATTAGGCCGTCGATCTGGCAATAACACTAGAACATCAAGTCAGTGGTTCAAAAGAAATCAGGAAATTATTAATTACAAACACTAATACTTTTAAAACAAAAAATATGATAATACAATTCTACGATAAAGAATTAATTTTTAAGTTAAAAATGTATTACCTGAATATTAAATCATATAAATTAATTTTTTGTTTTTATAAAAAAATTAAGATTTCAAATGATTTATGCTTGACTATAATTATTAAAGAAAAAACCATGTAGAAGTTACTGAAAGCGACTTGTTTCAAGAAAGTTGTTAACATTTACCTCTAAAGATATTTCTTTACTTGTATTCTTTTCGTTCGGAAAAATATTAGGAGTCACTTCGTCAAAAATATGATTTTTCAACCTTATAACTAAGTTTTAAACCGTATTTATCCGTTCGCTCTTATGTTAATTGTACCTAACACCTTCGAAACATGATTTTTTTTAAAATTATTTTGTCAATTCGATTTAAAGTTATTCTATCTCGGATAATCTTATTGAATTATCCTAAATCGCACCATAATATATATTCCATTCTAATATATTTCCAACCAATTCTTCGAAAATTCTAACATTATTGATTAACACAATACATCCTTGACCCTTGGCATCTTCTCTCCTTCCAATCACCTTAAAGTAATTATAGATCAGCAATATCATTATCCAATTACTAAAAAATATCCAATTTCAGTCAAAATCTTGTGTTTTTCTAATTAACTTCGTAATGTTTTAATTATATTAAACCATTAGAATAAATTCTTCAATTTGGTTTAACTATATCTAACTATTATACGTACAAGTAGATGCATTCTCTTCGTATTCTTAGACCATAATATTCATTTCATTTTATTTTTTGTCTCATTTATATTTAGTGAATAACTTGTAATATTATTTATTTATGCAACTTGTGAGGTTAGGTCCAAGAAACATAATAATTGAAATTATTTGATTGCGTTTGGCACTACTCAATTCTACAGTTGGCATCACTTGTAAGGTAAGGGTAATCTTCATGTTAGCTGTATCCTTTTTTTTTTTTTTTCTTTAAATGGAATTCTATGTAAATGCCAAGAATGAAGGATATATAAGTGGGTTCCGGCATGGCATGGCATGGCACCCAATTCTTACATTAATTAACTCATTGAAAATTGCAAATAATTATGAAGTTTGCTGTTACTTGTTGAATGCTGGCAATTTGGAATGCTCTTGATCTTTCGTGTTTTACAAAGATAGTGGTTAGATGGGTGATAATTGGTGATCAATAAATGGAGGTGAAGTCGCAAGCTTGATGGTGGTGCAAATCTGATCGCAGGTCACGATGGTTCGGATCTTGTGAGATGGGATGGTGGTGGAAACAAGTGTGACAATGGTGATGGTTAGGTAAGACAAATGGGGGAGTCCATCATGGTTGGCAATCTACAACATATCGGTAATTGACAAAGAGAGCAACATTTAGACAAAACAATAAAGTTGAATATTTTGTTAAAAACATAGAATTAATTGTTATACAAAACTAAAACTCAAAATTACAGATCAAAAGAGCCTATTACAAAGTTTATCTCCAAACCACCGAACACCAAACTTTCCTAGATCGAAGGCTCAGAATATTGTACCCGCCTGTATCAACACCATGAAAACCCAAATTCATCCAGAACCCTCACCATTCAAAGTAAACGCGCACTAGAAGAGATCAACGTTACCAACAACAACATTTCTTTCCACCAGATTTCACATAGAAAACACACTCAATAAACAAATTCAAGAGTTCCTCAGAGGAGAAGATGAAGATGAAAAGAGAGAGTACGAAGACTCTAGAAAACCCTTAAGAAGAATGAAAACAATAGAATGAATCAAAACCATTCAAATATCAAAAATATCAACGCACCGAGATGGGCAACAGTAAATCCAACAGTCCAAAGAAACTCACGCTTTTGTTAAAGGAAACACAACTAAAGTTGCATTAGTCAATCACGCTTTTATCATATCGGATATTGGGCTGGTGATTTGGGCTTTCATTTCAGCTGAATGTATTGGGCAATAGCAATTGGGTTGAAAGCCATTTCATCATCGCCTATTGGGATGGACTGGCATCACAGCCTTTACAATCTCCACCTGGATGCCAGTGGTTTATCAGGTAACTTAATGCACTCTACAAGTTACTACTTGTTGGCCACAGTTTCCAATGATCACTCCACATAGCACCAAGTTTAGGATTAGTACTTGCATAAATCAGATTACCCAGTATCAATGTTCAACATTTGCAAACAAGACTTAAAACTTGGTTAGAGGCAATAACTTTGTACCCATATCAGCAGAATTAAATTGGGTAGTAATTATCTCAAGAAGTAAAATATCTTTAGAAATAAATGTCTCTAATAAATGCAACTTAACATCAATATATTTAGTTCTTTAATGATAAATTGGGTTTTTACACAAATATATAGCACTTTGACTGTCAGAATATAAAACAACAGGATTAGACAGCTCATTAATTTTAGACAACAAACCCTTAAGCCACAGAGCTTCTTTTATTGCCTCAGTTGCAGCAACATATTCAGCCTTAGTAGTAGATAAAGCTACAACAGGTTGCAGTTGGGATTTCCAAATGATACAAGCTCCATACAAAGTAAACATATAAGTTGTAATAGACTTCTTATTGTCAATATTTTCAGCAAAATCAGAATCTACAAATCGTTTAAGCACTACACCATCATTACAGGAACTAAAACAAAGCTCTAAGTGTGAAGAACCTTTCAAATATGTCAACAGCCATTTTAAAGCAACCAAATGTTCTAAACTAGGATTAGCCATGAATCTACTAAGGATACTAATAGATTGAGCCACATCATGCTTAGTACAAACCATATTATACATCACAGATCCTACAGTATTAGCATAAGATATCTTTTCCATTTGTTTAATGTCAGATTCATTAACAAGAGACTAATCCTTACTCAATTTAAAATGACTGGCCAGAGGTACTGAAACAGATTTTGAATTATGTATAGCAAATCTAGTTATCAATTTTTCCACATGGGCTGTTTGCTTCAAAGTCAATAACCTGTTATACATTTTCCTAGTTATTTTCATACCTAAAATTTTCTTAGCATGTCCAATGTCTTTCACTTCAAATTCAGCAATCAAAGATCTTTTAATCTCATTTATGACATACATGTTATGTCCAATTAGAAGCATATCATCCACATATAAGAGTATAAAAGCAATAATAACATTTGCATAATCTCTTTTAAATTACAAACAATGATCAAACTCACTTCTTACAAAACCAATAAAAGTATCAAACATTTTGTACCATTGTCTTGGAGATTGCTTCAAACCATACAAAGATCTTTTCAACAAACAAACATGTTCAGTTTTAGATTTATTAATAAAAACAAGTGGTTGTTTCATATAGATCACTTCATCAAGATCACCATGTAAAATTACAATTTTTACATCCATTTGTTCAAATTCAAGATTATAATGAGCAACAAGAGCCAACATAATTCTAGTAGTAGTATACTTAATTACAGGAGAAAAGATTTCATTATAATCTATGTATTCTTTTTGTATAAAGCCAACCTTTTAACAACTAGTCTAGCTTTAAATCTTATAGGCATATTCTCAGTATTACCCTCCTTAATACTAAAAATCCACTTGTAATTAACAAGGGATTTACTTGCAAGTTTAAGAACTAATGTCCAGGTTCCATTTTAATCGAGTAGTCCATTTTATCATTCATAACAGCCTGCCAGTTATTAGATTGCTAACTGGAAATAGTCACTTCATAAGATTTTGACTCTCTAAAGACTAGGTCTTGATAAGAAAGCAAAGCAAATGATAGATAATCTCTATACCTAACAAACTCTTTTATATCTCTCTAAACTCTGTTTCTTGTCAATTGATAATCACTTACATCACTCACTTGTTCTTCTAAATCTTCTTGAACCTTACCCTCTTCTTCAACATCTAAAAGGTCAGCATTTTCAGGTTCAATCTCAACTTATTCAGAATCAACGAATTCAGTTGGCATACCAAGCTCCACCTGCAGCTTGGTTCTATCTCATTCTTTTTCTTCAGGTAGTCTATTAGGCTCATTATTTCTCAAACAGGACATGTTAAACTCATCAAAAATAACATCCCTACTTGTGATAATCTTAAAATCTCTAGACTCTCTACTCTAAATCCTATAACCTTTAACTTCATCAGGATAACCCAAGAATACACATTTCTGATCCCTAGGCTCTAATTTTCCTATATTCTGATGAGAATACGCTACAGATCCAAAAAAATTCAGATGGGAATAGTCAGGGACTATTCCAGTCCATTGCTCTTCAGGTGTTTTATCACCTAGAGCACTTGAAAGAGTTTTATTAACTATGTAAGTGGCTCTCATTAAAGATTCACCCCATAAGATTTTAGGGACACCTGAACCAACCAGCATGTACCTCACCTTATCTAAAAAAATTATATTCATCCTCTCAGCCACTTCATTCTGCTGAGGGGTATAAAGAGCAGTTTTATGTCTCCTAATCCTATTTTCAATACAAAACTGATCAAACTCAGCATTACAAAACTCAAGACCATTGTCAGTTATGAGAGTCTTAATTTGCTTTCCAGATTGATTCTCTATTAACACTTTCCAAGTCTTAAACTTTCCAAATGTTTCAGATTTATGTTTCAACAGGTAAACCCAAACCTTCCTAAAATAATCATCAATCAAGGACAGAAAGTATATATTTCCTCCTTGAGAGATAGTGAATAGAGGTCCTCACAAATCGGAATGTATATATTCAAGAACAGAGGTTGATTTATGCTTTCCTGTGTTAAAATGTAATTTGTACTGTATCCCTAAAGTGCAGTTTTCACAAAATGGAACTCTAGATATAGAGTCCTTCCCAAAAACTCATTTCTTATAAAAGATATGTAGACCTTTTTCACCTACATGAGCTAATTTATTGTGCCACTTTAGAGTGGCATCAAGTTCAGCATTGGAAGACTCGGCCACGTAATCAACTACAACACTAGCCTTAACTACATAAATTATATTTCTCTTAACACCTTTAAACATCACAAGTGATCCTTTCATCACCTTCAACAAGCCATCACCAACCTTACCTTGTAAACCTAAATCATCCAAATTTCCTATTGAAATCAGGTTCATGTTCAATTCAGGAACATATCTTACCCTTTCAAGGGTAAAGATATATCCATTTTCAAATTTCAATGTCACATTTCCAAAGCCTTCAACTCTGCAGGCAATGTTGTTTCCCATGACTACCTCTCCTCCATTAATTTTCTTGAAATAGTCAAACCAACTCTTTTTAGGAGTCATGTGGAAGGTACAACCAGAATTCAAGATCCATTTTTGGACCTAATTTCCTTCATTAACAACATTAGTAGAATCACAATCAAATGAAGGTTCAGTCACAACATACACATCAACAATATTAGAATCAGTAGGTTCAACTACATTCCTTTCATCAATTCATTTCCTTTCCTTTCTATTCATTTTTCTTTTTATAACAATCTTTTATAAAGTGTTCAGTTTTCCCACACCCATAGCATTTCTTATTTCTAGTCTTTGACTTAGACCTATTCCTACTCTTAAACTTCTTTCTATTATTATTTCCCTGATTATTAAAGCATTCCTGGTTTCCATTAAACCTGTTCTGGCTCCTCTCCCTAAAATATAGATTCTCAGGCCCACCATTTCCTCTCTCAGCCCTAAGTTCAAGCTCTCTACTTCTCAAAGAGTTTATAACTATCTTAGGTGTAAGGGTATCTCTACCATATTTTATGGCAGCCTTAACTCATCTATAGGAATCGGGAATGACATTCAATAAGACAACATCCTTATACTTTTCAGAGACTTTATCACCATCATTGGTGATATCTTGTACCAACGTATTGAAGGTATCAAGATTGTCTTCTATATCCTTAGAGGTGTCTATCTTAAAGCTAAAGAAGTTCTCCAACAGAAACAATATATTGGGTAAGGACTTAACTAGGTAGAGCTTCTCTATCTCATCCCATAAGGCCTTAGCATTCTCTTGTTTTCCGACTTTCCTCAAAACTTAATCAGATAAATGCAGAATAATATAGGTATGAGCAAGTTCATCATGTTCATTTATCTGATCAGTTTTCATAGTTTTAGGAAATTATTTTGTTATTGCCTTAAAAATCTTTTGTTGAACTAAAACACCTTTTATCTTTTGTTGCCAAATGGGAAAATCTCATTTTCCATCAAAAATACTAAATTCAAAAGTAGTATTTGTCATATTTTATTATTCAGAAATAACACAAAGTATTTCAAAATTTAAAACTATGACAGTTGATACATTTAAGAAAAAACAGTAAATTGATCTTCACAAAAAGGAAAAGAAAATAGGTCATAGACAATAAACAGTAATCAAAAATCACAGTTATTCTCAAATAGACAAAAGAATTCCAACAAATAACACAATTCAGAATCAAGAAAGTAAAGAATAGAATCAGGTTAAACAATATACCAAAAGTAAAATGAGGGGAACTAATAGTAGTCACCCCAAGAATGATCAAATTCACTAGGATTCCGTGAGACTCTAGTTCTTAGGTCAAGGCACAATTTGAACACCAAGGGTGATTCTACAAAAAACACTCAACATGAATGAATATGTAGATACAGGGGTAGGGATCTTCAGTGTTAGAAAATGCAAACCAAAAGGATGGATCAAGATTAACCACCGACAAACAAACTACAGTGCAATAGGAAGAATCGAAGGTCACAGCAGATGGTGGTGTTCCACCATATTACCACAAAGGAGATCAAGAACCAAAGAAACCCATATTTATAGGGTTTCTTGTTCAAATTGAACCAAGAAGTTACGAACACCAAACACCTCTCACAATCAAGACCACAGTTATGTACTCATAAACCCCAGATCGAAAGAAAAGAAAAACTAAGGTTTCTCGATTTTCAGGTGATTGAAGACTGAAAATTGATTTTCAGCCTTCAAAACTCGATCGAAGCTTCAAGACCAACCAAGAGAGGCTCTGATACCACTGTTATACAAAACTGAAGCTCAAAATTACAGATCAAAAGAACCTATTAAAAAATTTATCTCTAAACCACTAAATACCAAGGTTTCCCAAATCGAACGCTCAGAATAGCGTACCCGTCTGTATCAACACCATGAAAACTCAAATTCACAGTAAACACGTAGCTTCTTCTATGGAATAGAAGAGCTTAATGTTACCAACAACAACGTTTCTTTTCACCAGATTTCACACAGAAAACACGCTCAAGAAACATATTCAAGAGTTCTTCATAACAGAAAATGAAAATGAAAAGAGAGAGTACGAAGACTCTAGAAAACCCTCAATAAGAATGAAAACAGTAGAATGAATCAAAACCATTCAAATACCAAAAATATCAACGCATCGAGATGGACAACAGTGAATCTAACGGTCCAGAGAAACTCACACTATTGTTAAAGGAAACACAACTAAATTTGCATTGGTCAAACACGCTTTTATCGAATCGGGTATTGGGCTAGGTGATCTGGGCTTTCATTTTAGGTGAATGTATTGGGCAATAGCAATTAGGTTGAAAGCTATTTCATCATCGTGCATTGGGCAGGGCTGGCATCACAGTCTTTACAATAATAAACTGAGCTATAAATAAAAACACAGATAAAATAGCAAAGAGAACATGAAAAGGTAATCAACGACATTTTGTATAAAGTTGGGTTAAGTACTGTTTTGCCAACTTTACCCGTCGAAAAGTTATATCTTGCATCTCATATTAGGAAAATCTAATGCTAAAGTTAATAGAATTATGTAAAAATATTAAATGCAAAATTGAACTTTAGGTTTGGACAAATTTTGCAAAAGAACTAAATGTTAGGGACTGCTTTTGCACAACTTTTCCGAAAGGAAAAATATGATTATGCAATAGAAAAAGAACAGATTGCAACAAATTCTTATTATAATTAGCTAAAAAATTATTATCTTTAACCTATATAAATATTGGAGAACTTGGGGTCCCAGACCCCTTGGCTCCGCCACTACATTCGACATTGATTCTGGCAATGACAATAGTGAAAACAAACTCTAGAATGCTCATAACGCAATGTGTACACGCACAAGTGTGAAATAGTAGTGCAAAAAAAAAGTATAAAAAAATTGAAAAAACAACAGTATAACAATACAAGAGAAAATAGTTTATTTTTTCGTTTTTAGGTTACTTGAGCGGCCTCTCTTTTTCAGAGTTACTTTTAAAGTAATGCTATTTAGTTTAATTGGGGTTACAATCTCAATATATGTGGCGTTAATATCACATTAAATGACAAGTAGAATTAAATGGCTCATTTAATTTCATATTTCATTTAGTCTATCATTTTTTTTTTATACCCAGGTATCCCAACTTACGGCGAACTATGTCATGGACCACCCATCACCGGCCCCTCAGCAATGGGTGGAGGTAAACCGCGGTATATGTCCAAGTTGACCAGGGTCCGTGCACTCTTTATACTCTTGGCCCCAAGGGAGCCTTCCTCCATGAATATTACATCACCAAGCTGCTCCACCCACAAATGAGTATTACATCACTCAGCTGCTCCATCCAGGATTCGAACTCCCCACCCTGAGGTTGTAAGCCCAGCAATGCACATCTTTTGCCAACTTGGATGTGCCACGGGGGGCACATTTAGTCTATCATTTAGCGTTACTTAAACTGTGATTGCAATCCCAATGATATTAAATAACATTATTCTTACTTTTAACCCTTGAAACAATGTCATCGACAAAGTGACCAATTATAATTTCTCAAATGGAGTACGATTAACTTACGGATAATTATATACACCCCCATATTCGCTAATTAAATACTCTATTTTTATTTTCATTAAATGTCCATAGTCTATATTTAATCTCATTCCCAACTTTTTTTTCATCACATTCTTGTCATTTATCTTTTATTAATTTGAAAATCTTGTCCTTAATCATCATGTTCATCAAAATTTAGTAGCAATTTTTTTTTTTTTTGCTTATTTAAAAATACTAGCAAATAAATCTTTTTATTCACTCTTTACAGAATTTTAGGGCAAAAACCATCATCACAATATGCAGAGAAATGAAAGATTAAAAATAAAAATGCAGTGAAAAATGCTTAGGATATAAGCGTGATAATGAATAAAGGTAATTGACCATTTATGCAATTAAAATATGCCGCACTCGTGACAAAATGTGATGGGCATATATTCCGCCCTTAAATTAATCACACTCGTTTTTTTAATTAAATTCACTTTTTTTTATATTTCCATTCTTACTAAATTATTATACAATGAAATAATAGATAAAGAAACATACTTCAAAAATCATTATAAAAACAGAAATGTTGCTTTTTGCCCCACGGAAAAAAATAAAAATAAAAAATCGTGGAAACCAATTTCAAGAGGTTTCTGCTGAAATGAGACCGGGGCATCTCTATAAATATCAGTTAGCAATGAATTGCAATGGCTGCTCTTTGGGGGCCGTAATTCCTCTATATGCCCTCACCTTCTTAGGCTTTCTTTAGAACAACAGAAGCAAGCAAAGCATAGCTAAGTCAACATACCAGATGGGTGTTTGAAAGGAGCTTCAGGCGCGGGCGAATTCTTAATTTTTTTGCTTTGAATCGTACCCCACAAAAGCAAAACCACATTGGCAGCCTCGGAACTCTGTACTGCGAAGTACAGATTAAATGTGTGTCATGGCATTTATCTAGTGAAAAGTAACATGATCTAAATTAAAGAGTATAACAAATTAGTGCATACTTACTAAAATTTCCTTTTAGTTTTTAGTTCGTTTCTCAATTCATGTTTGAATAAGTCAAGTACAGTTTCCCGTTCCTATTATTTCTGGTTGACTGAATCAGTTAAATAGGTGTCAATAAAAGAGTTTATTGCTCCAAGCTGGTAGGATTTTGTTAGCAGTAGTTTGTTATATTTTTAGTAAATAAAGACCTACGCATCTGATTGTAAAGTTTGTGAAGGCAATAAATTTTCTCCAATATTTTTTTCTAGTTGTTTGCTCTTTACAATTCTTGTTTTGTTTCATGGTATCAGAGCCTCGTTAAAAGTCCTGTTTGGTTCACTCTTCTTGTCTATCGAAGTTTGTCTCGTTGGAGAAGTTTGAAGGTTGAAGGAAATTGTTCTTTTCCAGATGGAGTTCATTAATGGAGGAAACAAGCTAATATTGTTTGTGAAGATGAAGAAGATGATCATCTTAATTGGGAGCAATGTTTCACTACTGAAGCAATAGAAAGGAGAAGAATGACTCTGAAACCTGAAGAACATAAAACACCAGTTAACTGTGCCAATTACAAAGATGAATGGATTATTGATTCTAGTTGCTCTCATCACGTCACTGGGAATGACTCATTATTTTCGGAGCTTCGTCAACATAATGGAGAACGAGTTATTATCACAACAGACAACTCAACTCATCCAGTAGTGAAAGAAGGAGTCGTGAAGATTGGTGCTCCTAATTCAAATGTCAGGCTAAATGACGTCTACCACGTTCCAGATTTGAAAAAGAATTTGGTTTCTGTATCTCAAATTACAAATTCTGGGAAATATGTTATGTTCGGTCCGAATGATGTGAAAATTCTTGACAACTTAAAGAATATTGTAGCTGATGTCGTGCTTGTCGGTGAAAAGAAGGATTCTCTATTTGTAATGTCAGTAGGAGAGGCATATGTAAAGAAAACAAGTCAAATTGACAATGCAAACATTTGGCATGCTCGACTTGGTCATGTCGGCTATCAAATGTTGCAGTTGGTCTCATCAAAAAAGTTGCTAGATGGAATATCAGATCTCAAGAATGTACATGAGGACATGATTTGTTAAGGATGTCAATACGGAAAATCACATCGTCTACCTTTCAAGAGCTCAGCAAATCGCAGATCAAGACCATTTGAGCTAATTCACGCAGATCTGATGGGACCAACAAAAACACTAAGCCACAGTGGTTATCATTATGCCATGGTGTTGGTCGATGACTATTCTAAGTAAGTCTGGTGTACTTCTTGAAGGAAAAGAATGAAGCATTAGACAAAATTATTGAATTTAGCAACACTATAAAAAGAGAGTTCAGGGAGAAAATAAACTGCTTGAGAAGTGATAATGGTGGGGAATTCATGTCAGAAGCATTTTTTAAATATTGTGATAGTAATGGCATTAGACGGTAAATGACCTGTCCAAATACTCCGTAGCAAAACGGAGTTGCAGAGAGAAAGTTAGCACATCTCACCTTAGTAAGCCTCTCCTGGTTGCACGACAAAAATCTCCCTCGGGAACTTTGGGCAGAAGTAGTTCAGTGTGCGTGCCATGTGATCAATCGACTACCTCCATGGCCAGGTAAAGAAAAATCTCCTTTTGAAATTCTGTACAGAGAAAAGCCAAATGTAAATTACATTCGAATGTTCGGTTCTACTTGCTATGTTCACATCCCTAAAACAAGTCGAACCAAGCTAGACCCAAAAGCCAAGAAATGCATATTTGTCGGCTATGACTCAGGTAGAAAAGGGTGGAAATGCATGGATCCAAAGACAAGGAAATTTGTCACTTCCATAGATGTTGTGTTCGATGAAGTGTCTTCTTGGAAATCTGATCAGAAATCAAATGTCATGAGTGATGCTTTCTATGACGTTCAAGACAACTTGGAGTTGTCCTCTCAAACAATATGCAAGTACCTTGCAATGATGATTCCAATTATCAAATTAATGAAGAATTATCAAGGCAGAATACTCAAAGTTCAGATGGAGGTGAACATGAAATTAGAAGATCTGTGAGACAATCAAAACAACCAGGACATTTAAAAGACTATGAAGTCTATCTCGATAATTGTACTGTAACCACGGCTTTCTTTGTTGGAGCACTAAGTGAAGATGAACCAACATGCTATGAAGAAGCTAAAGACTATCCAGAATGGGAAGAAGCAATGTAAGAAGAAATTGATGCTCTACATAAAAATGAAACATGGGAGCTTATACCTAAATCAGAAAAGTGCAAACCAGTCACTTGCAAATGGGTTTATCGGTTGAAGAAAAAGGCGGATGGCACAATTGACAGATACAAGGCACGTCTTGTTGCTCGTGGCTTTTCTCAAAGTTATGGATTTGATTATGAAGAGACTTTTAGTCCAGTAGCAAAGATGGTTACGGTAAGGTCTATATTCTCACTTGCTGCTCATAAAAACTGGAAAATATGGCAACTCGACGCCAATAATGCATTCCTTTACGGCGAGTTAGATCGGGAGGTATTAATGGAGCAACCACAAGGATTTATATCAAAACAATTTCCTAATTATGTTTGTCGGTTGAAAAAGGCGTTGTATGTTCTTAAACAAGCACCACGTGCATGGTACGGAAAAGTTGCTCAATACTTTATTTTCTGTGGTTTTAAAGTTGCTGATGCAGATTCTAGATTGTTTGTAAAATTGGAATCAGATTTGCAGTAGTTAGCATTATTATATGTAGATGACATAATAATAACTGGAGACAATGAGGAGGAAATTTCCCAGTTAAGAAATGATATGTCAATTCGGTTTGAAATGAAAATTTTGGGCGAGGTTGAGTGCTTTCTTGGCTTAGAAGTGGAGAAGCTTGATCGAGGCTACTTTATTTCTTAAAGCAGATATGCAAAGAATCTTTTGCTCTGTTTTGGCCATGGGGGAGTCGAAAGTAACGACTACTCCTATGGAAACTCATATAAAGTTAAAGAAAGAAGAAGGAGACCTATTGAAGGATGCTAGAAGATTCAGACAACTTATTGGTAGTTTGATCTATTTAACTATAACAAGGCCAGAGATCTCATACTCGGTTAGTGTCGTCTCTCAGTTCATGCAAAATCCAAGAACCTCTCATCTTAATGCAGCCAAAAGAATTCTATGATACATAAAATGTTCTCTTGCTTACAGGTTACTGTATACGAAGGAGAATGAGTTTCTGTTGAAAGGATTCTTTGATGTAGATTGGGCAAGAGATGAAATTGATCGTCGATCCATATCAGGTTACTCTTTCAGCATAGGATCATCAGTTATCTCTTGGTGTAGTAAGAAGCAAGCTACCATTGCTCTGTCTAGTACCGAAGTAGAGTATATGGCAACAACAATGGCTGCACAGGAATACATTTGATTGAAATATCTAATGAGAGATATCTTTTCAAAGGTCAATTATGCTGTGCCGATTTATTGTAATATTGAAAGTGCAATTAAGCTTGCTTCAAATCCAGTTTTTCACAGGAGAACAAAACATATTGATGTCCGTCATCACTTCATTCGGGAGAAAGTACTAAATCAAGAAATCAAGTTAAAAGAAGTCCACACCGAAGATCAAGTTGCAAATATATTTACAAAACCATTAGCTAAGCCTAAATTTGAAATATTTAGAGCTGCTCTTAGAGTTGTTGATCCTAAGTACGTACTAAGGGGGAGTATAACAAATTAGTGCATACTTACTAAAATTTCCTTTTAGTTTTTAGTTCGTTTCTCAATTCATGTTTGAATAAGTCAAGTACAGTTTCCGGTTCCTATTATTTCTAGTTGACTGAATCAGTTAAATAGGATTTTTTTCCAAGCTGGTAGATTTTGTTAGTAGCAGTTTGTTATATTTTTAGTATATAAAGACATACGCATCTGATTGTAAAGTGTGTGAAGGCAATAAATTTTCTCCAATATTTTTTTCTAGTTGTTTTCTCTTTACAATTCTTGTTTTGTTTCAAAGAGAAATAAAAAATTGACAGATATATCTTCCATGTACAGCAATCTCAAGTTCGAGTGAAGAAGGTAGAGAGAGGGAGTGGGGGAGTGTAATATCTTTAGATCTTATTGATTTGAATTTGAACTATGCTTCAAAATGAATGGCAGTACGAGACAAAAAGAGCAGAATAAGGAAACTGACACTCAGCTGCCTTCAATTGGAAATGCTCAAAGTTTGGCAAACATGATCCACACAGGGACACAGATGGAGTCTAGAGGGAAGTCCCTCACTTAGAAATGTATCCAAACATGAAACAGCAAACACTACAAATAGGGGGGGAAAATAGGAACAAAAATTGGAGTCAATATAGGTCTTTTAAGTACTCGTATTCTACTGTTCAACAAAAGGCACGACCGAGTTCAAGATCAAGATTAAGAGCATGAGAGACAACATCAAAGAAAGAACAAGACAAGAAGTCTAAGAGGCAAATTTCGAAACAATGAATGATAAAAGTTCAAAAATCGTTTTATACATGAAAATATTATCTCATAAAAAATTGTGCACAAAAAATTATTCTTAAAAAAGGAAAGTATTTTAATTTGATATTTAAACTTTTTACAATGTTACTTACTTTGAAAAATAAAGTGAAAACGTCCTTAAAAAGCCTACATTTTTTTTAAAAAAGGGTCCAAGCGGACATCCGGTTTACTGAACAGTCATTTTTTTACTGTTCTGATTTCTACGCACAAAGTCTAGTTTGGTTGTCCGGTTCAGAATGCGGAGGTTGAGATGGGTTGTCCGATTAATCAAAAAATTTTAACGTTTTGACTGCTATAAATATCCTTTCACTTTACATTCATTACAAGAATTAGAAGAGAGCTTTCTTGTGAAATATATTTGTGAAAAATCTTCTTTGAGCTTATATTTTTACATCAATTTCATTTATTTTTTCATAACAAAAATTTTGATTGTTGAATCAAATTTCTTAAATCATTTCTCTTATCAAAGTTTTCATTTTTCTTTGTGTTTAACTTATTTATATCAATCTTAAAATATAGATATATTTTTGAAAAAGATCTTTACACTTACATTGCATAAACTTTTCTATTTTTACATATTGAAAAATTTGATTGATTGAATTAAACTTGTAAAATCATCATATTCATTAAAGTTTCTCATTTCTCTCTAATACTTAATTTATTACAATTATTCATTAAAAGAGAGATATATCTTGAGAAAATTTTTGAACTTACAGTACATTTATTTCTTCTTTATCTTCTCAGTGAAACACTTTTATTAATCTAATTTTTAATTATCATATTCATCAAAAAAATTCATCTAACACTTGAACAATCATTTATTACTATTCATTGAAATATTAACCCCTATTAGCAATTAACTTGTTTGTATTATTTATCAAGAGATGAATTTCATTATAAAATCTCTTTGATAAAGTGTGGGTCGTGTTGAGGTCCCATAAAAATCAACATTGTATAAGGATCGGTACTCCTTGTTTTAAGTCACGTTGTGGATCATATTGATATTCCGTAAAGCTCAATAGTGTAGGTCATATTGAGTTCCCAAGAAAGTTCAATAATGTTGGTCATATTGAGATTCCGAAAAGTTCAATATTGTATAAGGATATATGCTCTTTGTATGTAAGTTATCAGAAGCGTTGTATAGAGTTGTATTGCACTACAAATCAATCAATATAGTGAAAAATGTATTATTTGTGTTGAAGAGATTGGTAACGGAGGACGTAGATCATTATTTTGGATTGAACTTCCACAATTATATCATTTGCGTTATCTCTTCCTTTTACTTATCTTTTTATATTTGTACTTATTATTTGAATTAATCTATTTAATTTTTATTTGCTTGAATTTAGATTAAAAATTCTAAAACCCAATTCACTTTTCTCTTGGTTAGTTATTCTTGGTCTATTAGGACTTCCACCCCTCACATCATTATGCAGATCCCTAAAAACATTCACTGCTGTATTGACAGAATCAAACTCCATGAAACCATAACCTATTCAAACATTCTTCCATTTTTTAGATACATTTTCACTTATGAAAGAATCAATGAAAACGAGAAAAGGGAGAAATAATGAAAACTATAGTAATCGCAATAATAGAATCAACTCCATTGATAGCGTACCAACTGACAGAGACAAGAGGGAATTACCCCGACACTTAAGTGTTTTTCCGTCCTTTATGTGCTCTGTGAAACAACTCTTCAAGTTCTATTGAAATTCAGGTTCTTTGAGCGAGACTGTAGCACAAGACAATACAACAGAAGGACTAACTAATCGTAATGGAACCGGCGCCTAGAATACAACCAACCCAATCCAATTTCTTAAGTCCAAAAAGATAGTTTGTGCAATCTAGTGTCTTTCTACAGTCCCCTCAGCCCAATCACTACTGTCCATTTGAACTACCAGCCCATAAATTCCATTAGCCAATTATTACAGTCCATTGATGCTACTTGTGAACCTCACACACTGTCATAGTGAGCTACCAGTGAGCTCACAACCTGGACTACCTAGAGCATTAGACTCAAAATTTCCAATCTGTATCATTCATTTATCTCAAACAAATACCATACAACACCTATGTGCCACTACAGGGATGATTGTCCTCTTCAAACTTGCCGATGTTGATACCCCGTGATTTTGAGTCACTGTCGGCTCTGTTCATCTCAGACGATACCAATATACATAAATATGGCGATTACTACCTCATGCTCAATCAGAGTACTTGATCCACCAGCTGTAGTCCTCTCGAACGCGCTTACTCAGCATCACGTTGTTTTTTGGAAGTCATTAGAGGATTGATGTTAAAGTGCAAATATTCCAGATCTAATGTCTCTGCATTCAAATTCTACCACATATCTCGAAAAAAGATAGATTGATTTTTCAAAGAATAAGATACTATCATCTTAGTTGGTGTCTGCAAGAGAACATTCGCAGGGTCCTCTGACAATTCACATGAACATCATGCAGGGAAAAAAATAGATGACGACTTCGCCGGCAGTTGGTTTCAGAAAGCTGCATTTTATTGACTTTTTTAGAGCAAAATAGGAAAAAACTGGGATCAAATTGGGGCCAAGATACTGTGGGTCATGCCATGAGAATAACACGCCATTAGAATAAGAGAAATAGATGTGAACTTCTCACGTGCAAAATTATGCAATGGATGGTGACACGTCAAAGGTTTTTAACAATTTTGAATATTTTGCCTGGCCTGGATTTTCAAGGAATTCTGTAAGATCACTTTGAATAAAAGTTTCAAAGCATCTCTACAGTAACAGTCCACATTTCATTGACAACAAAAATATGAATTAGTAACTGAAGGGTTCTCTTGTCCAGACAATCATCCTCTACAATTGAAATAAGATGTGGCCAGAATATAATGCTCTCAGTTCATCTCGCAAGAATAATGCTATTTAGCCACACACCAGTACCACTGCCACATTGTCTGAGATACATTTGTATGCATTTGACAATGTGGTAGACCTCACTGCCACATAGGCTCGGCTAGTGGGGCTGAATAGCATTATTCATCTCGCAAAGCCTCTTCTGAAATTAGAAGCAGGAGGCTTGAAGTTTCTATTTCCACTGAAAATGTCCGGGTGCAAGGTATAAAGGAAGTGAAATGATTTATAAATAGGAAACTCAGTTAGGTTCGATTATCATTTACCTCATATTTATCTCAGATTGATATTAAAAGGTTGGATAGTGTGGTGCTATTAAATTTTAATTAATTAACTTTCAAGGAATTGGAGACATCTTAACTCAACCTCAGTAAAATGAATCAAACTGTAAACTCCTTAAGAAATTTTAAGAAAGATCAAAAGAATGGCTGCCTCAACTAAGTGTAGATTCTCAAATAATTTGTCCTAACATCTTTACTCTTTAGTAGATCCAAAGCTTTATCTAAAGTTACCTCTTTAGGGATCATGTTCAGTGAACCAAATCAGGTAAAGGAAACACGTCAATATCTTCAAACCCACAAAATCAAGCTTTTCAGAGAAACCAAAATTAGTGTTGGAAGGTAATAGAAACAAAAATATAAATATAAAGCACAAATAATCAGTGATAAGGCAAAATAAACTACCTTGGGCACATAAACAGTAGTGCGCCTGTGTAAATAGAAAATCCAACCTTTGCAAGCTTTAGTACTACTGGCTGGTCATCATCTGGATGGTTTCCCTAGCATGAAAGTTCATTTTAAAATAGTGCAATAAGATTAAAGGTAACTAACTAACCAACTATACACATGGACTAACTACCATCTATTGTGGGAATCGAACCATGTTCAAATGGTGCTCCCATAATTTGCACTAAACTCGTGTTTTGGGTGTTGCAACATTATTAAAATTGCATTTTTAACTGGATGGCAAAACGTGTTATGATCTGCACCATTGGATTACCTTCTGGATACTTCTACTCTATATGATTTTTTATTTGGTTTCGTTTTGGCTAGGGTTTTCATTCTCTTTTTCTCGGGTTACACCGTTTTGAAGGAAACTCTCTAGTTTTGTTCTCTTTGTTGTTTTTCTTCTCAAATTACTGATTTGAGAAGGGTTGATCTCTAACAGTTAGCCTCTATTTATGAGGTTTGGGTTCTTTCATGTTGATGTTTATGAGGTTTTGAGGAGATTCTTTCGTAAATCTTGTAGATCAACTGTTATATTTAGAGAGATAAGTATTAAGTTCTGTACTTAGTGATTTGGATGAACATTTTGTAACATTTGTTGCCATTTTGGGCTATATAGTGGAACCAAGTACAAATCCAATCTATTGGATACTCAGGGTGTAGGCGTTAAAAGCGATCGCCGAACCTTCGGGGCTTAGGCCTAAAGAAATCGATAGTGTTTTCTTTATTTTTAAGAAGATCTTCATATCTCTGTTTCTCAATTTAGTATTATGTGTGTTCCTGACCTTACAACTATCAACTATAATTGCTAACTGTACTTTGGTGCCAACTTGAACTTGAGGTCTGATAGTATAAGAGGAAAATTGTCACCATGAAAAAGAGGCGACAGCTGGTAGAGATGGCAGCTGTGGATAGAAATTGCTGAACAGATGTCATCCAAAGGTAACAATAACCTGTGTAGCAAAATAAGAAATGATTCCGCAAAATACTGCTACTATTGTTTGTGCTGATTCCAACAATCTAAAACTCCAACCGAAATCATAGCTAAATGGGAAGAAGAAATCTTATCTAGCTTTCATCCATCAATGCATTTAGCGATGAAAGAAGGTTTTGGCCTTCTAGAGGGCATAATGAACTGATACAAGTCTGAAACTAAGGGTTTAAGCATCAGTTTTTTCTGGCATATTTTCGTTGGAATTCAGGCTAGGCTTGGTTTCTCTCTATTGGGCTTGTAATGAGCCCTTCTTACTCGAAGTGTCTAACTGAAGGAGTTCTAGAAAATGATAGCTCATTTACACACCCGTGTCCTTGAATACTAATGGACTTCAGTGTATGACACTACTCCAACACAACTCTTCAACTTTGCTTGTAGGATGTGGCGGTGGAAGCCTCATTCAGCAACTTTGCTACCTATGAGAAAGAGGTTGGGACTTTCTTCTCGTTCAACTTCTGACGTGAGAGTAAATAGTTGGAATCAAGTGAGCTGCTGCGTATAAATAAAAGTGGTTAATAAAAAGTTCATTAGTTCTACCTGATACATTTCACCGTATATTTATGACACAGTAGGTGTCCATGTGTCTCTTATTTTGAAAGTCTTGAGAAGCATGCTCTCATATTCCAAAAATCTAAGTCAATGCACTTGCGGTATCTCTCAATCAATCCGACCTCTTCCATTATTGTACGAAGCACGTTGGTCCCAGATATTACGATTTAACTTGTGATTCAACCATTATAAATCAAAATGCACAAAGTAAATACTGAAAAGTAAAGAAACACAAGGAATTTTTGGTCCAAGGCCTCGGAGGTTCGACGACCACTTCTAACGCCTAATCCCCCATTAAGCATCCGTTAGGATGTAGCTCGAATCCACTAGAATAGCCCAAATCAGAGAAAATAGAGTTAAAGAACAACAAGAATGTTCGGACTCAAGAATACAAACCAAAACCCTCAAAATTACAGCACAATCTCACTAAGAGATTAACTAGAACTCTCTCTATCTTTCTATATGAAAATCACTCAGAAAATTTCACACAATCTTTTCAGATTTAACCAAAAGTAAAAACGCAGTCAAGAGAGCAGAAGAACAGGGGTTTCAAATGAGCGAATCAATCAGCCAAAGAGTCAATCCTTCTATTTATATGAGATAGCCAAAAGTCTTGATCCAACAGTCAGCATTTGTCCAAGTGTCAGCCATCCAATTAAAATGTGTTTTGATAAAAACAAACAAGCTGAATTCTGTATCTTTCCATTAGCTGGGCCGGATTAGGTATTGCGCTTATAAATTCAGCAAACCAAACCTTACAATCTCCACTTTGCTAAACTTTAGATCAGTCCTAGATGGATTCAAGTAAACTTAACTTCATTTGCTCTTATTACCTGTTTTAAAAAAAAAAAATTAGAAAGCTTCAAGATTCAACAATCTTAAAGAATCAAGAAATTTACTAATAGGGAATACCTTTGTACCTACATCAGTAGGATTAACTTTGGTGGGAATTTTAACCAGTTTTATATCACCATTTTCAACTATATCTAATGAAATGAAACTTAACATCTATGTGTTTAGTTCTATAATGAAAAATTGGATTTCTACTCAAAAAAATAGTACTTTAGTTATCAAAGCATAGATTCACCTGATTTTCTATAAATTGCAATTTTTTTAATAATCCCATAAGCCACATGCCTTCTTTCACTACCTTAGTGGCAGCAATATATTCAACCTCAGTGGAAGATAAGGCAACAAGTTTCTGAAGTTGTGACTTCCAACCAATGCAAGTATTATTTATCACATAAAAATATGCAGAGGTGAATTTCCTATTATTAGTGTTCCCAACAAAGTTTGAATCTACATAACCTTTCAATTTAAAACTATTTTTATTCGTCTTAAACATCAGTCCTAGGTTATGAGTTCCTTTTAAATATCCGATCAGATTTTTCATAGCTTCCCAATGAAGCTCACCTGGGTTGCTCATAAATCTACTTAGGACACTCACAGCAAAAGCAATATCAAGCCTATAACACACCATGACATACATGACAGACCCAACAGCATTGCCATATGGAATATTTAACATTCTTTTCCTTTCATCTTCAGTTTTAGGTGAATGATCAACGGAGAATTTCACATTTACAGACAAAGGTAAACTAACAGATTTTGCATCATGTAAAGAAAATCTTTTAACCAATTTTTCAATGTAAGCATTCTGAGTTAAAAACAGTATTCCACTAAGTCTGTCCATTTTTATTTCCATACCAAGTATCTTCCCAGCAGGTCCTAAATCTTTCATATCAAATTTAAGTTTCAATTTTTCTTTTATAGCACTTACAGCAGCAGAAGTATGACCAGCTAGTAGTATATCATCAACATACAATAGCAGATATAAGGATTCAAATTTTCAATCATTTTTGAAATAAAGACAGGGATCAAAATCAGATTTTCTAAACTTCAAACCTTATATAAAAGAATCAAACATTTTGTACCATTGTCTTGGAGCCTGTTTTAAGCCATACAAGGACTTATTCAAAAGACACACTAAGTGCTCCTTACCTTTAGCTTGGAAGCCTTTTGGTTGTGCCATATATATGGTTTCATCTAAAGAATCATACAAGAAAGTTGTTTTCACATCAAGTTGCTCTAGTTCTACATCAAATTGAGCTACAAGGGCAAGTAAAATTCTAATGGAGGTATATTTCACTACATGTGAAAAAATCTCAGTGTAATATATGCCCTCTCTTTGTGTAAATCCCTTAGCAACAAGTCTAGTTTTGTATCTCCTATCAGTTGATTCATATTCTCCCTATTTAATCGTGTAACCCCATTTACAATCAATTAGTTTACAATCTTTGGATATTTCAACTAAGTTCCAGGTTTTATTCTTGTATAGAGAACTCATCTCTTCCTTCATCTCTTCAAGCCACTAAACAGATTCTTTAGAGGCAACAGACTCTTCATAGGATTCGGGTTCTGAATTAAAAGAATCAGACTCTATCTGAGCACACATACAATCAACAAATTGATACCTGGATGGAGGTCTAATTTGTCTTCTTTCTCTATCTCTAGTTAGTTGATAGTCTTGCAGGTCATGTGCAGGCTCAGACACTTGATTATTATCAGAGTTTTCATCATCAGTGATTAACGGAGGCTCAGTTTGAGGTTTCTCCACCTCAATTTGAGTCTGCACATAGTCATCTTAATTACTAAAATCAATTTAAGTGTTGGCAAAATCCTTTTCAGTGATCCTATCAACGGATTTATCACTAAGGCAGGGAAAATCATCTTCATTAAAAACAACATATCTGCTTATAATCACCTTATATCCTCTAAGGTCTTTAACCCAAAGTCTATAGCCTTTTATACCTTCACCATAACCTAAGAAAACACATTTCTATGACCTGAAATCAAGTTTAGACTCAATCTGATGAGCATAGGGTGCACATCCAAAGGTTTTTAGATGGGAATAGTCAGGAACAGATCCAGACCAAACTTGTTCAGAAACTTTATAGTCTAAAAAACTAGATGGGTATCTATTAATCTAGTAGCATGCAGTTTTTACTGTCTCTCCCCAAAAAATTTTGGGCAAACCTGAACTAATCAGCATGCATCTAGTTCTTTCAAGGATAGTTTTGTTTATCCTTTCAGCAATCTCATTCTGTCGAGGGGTATAAGTCACAATTTTGGTCTTAAAATACCTTGACTACTGCAATACTGATCAAATTCAGTATTGCAGAATTCGAACCCATTATCAATTCTCAGAATCTTGATTTTTTTACATGTCTGATTTTCTATAAAAGATTTCCAGTCCTTAAAAGAAAGTATCGACTTTGATTTTAATAAGAAAATTCAGACCTTCCTAGAATAGTAATCAACAGTAAGAAGGTAATATCTAAAACCTTAGGTAATAGAAATAGGAGCAGGAGCCCATAGGTCACTACGAATGTATTCAAGGATATTTTGAGACTTATGTAGACCAGTTTTAAAAGGCATTTTGTTCTGTTTTCCCATTATACAGTATTTACAGAATGTTAATTTCTGAACACTGTCACTTCCAAAAGCACCAACCTTTGAAAGATGCTTTGAACTCTTCTCACTAAGGTGACCTAGTCTTTTATGCGACAAATCTGATTTATCAATCTGTGTCACTAAGTTCACAGAGTTATTCATGAAAACAGATCCAGGTTTTTTGGTATAAATTCCATTTATCTTAGGTGAACTAACAATGAGTTTATGATTCTTGATTGTGTTGGTTAAACCATTCTTTATCTCAATCTGATATCTTTCATCATCTAATACCCCTAAGGAAATGAGATTCCTCCTAAGTACAGGAACATACCTAATATGATTAGGTTTTAGAACCTGACCATTTTCCATTTTAAGAACAATGTTACCAATTCCTTTTATAGGACATGACTTATTGTTTCCTAATTTGACAAAATCATCACTAAGATTTGTAAAATTAGAAAACCAACTGACATTATGACTCATGTGAAAAGAGTAGCCTAAGTCCACGACCCAGTTCTGATCAGCCTTCTCCACGGAGGAGACATATGCAACTCCAATATCAGCATTGGTTTCATTATAGGAAGCAGCAATGGCTGAAGTACCATTATCATGATTTGATCCACTTCCTAAGTCTTTAGCTTTCTTGAAACAATCTTTTATAAAGTGTCCAACTTTCCCACAATAGTAACATTTTCTGTTCTTAGTCTTTCCTTTATACACCTTCTTATCTTTTCCTTTATTATCCCCCCATTTCTTCTTTTGAAATTTTTTATTTTTGTTAAAATTAGCTTGAGTAAAATTGCTCAAGCCTTTTGTAGAGGATTTAGGATTAGATAAGACTTTCTCTATAGGAAGAGCTTCTTTATGTTCAGATTTGAGTTCTAAGTTTCTATTTCTTAAGGAATTGTGGATTATGTCAACAGTTAACTCACTCCTACCATATTCTAAAGCATTTTTAACATTTTTATACTTATCACTAAGTGCATTAAGTAGACCAACTACCTTTTGATCATCAGATATTTTTCCCCCCAACTAATAAGGTCCTGAATGATCTTATTAAACCTATCCATGATCTCTTTTAAGTCAGCACTTGGGTCAAACTTATGACTGAAGAATTGTTTCCAAAGAAAACATTTATTAAGTAAGGATTTAAAAACATACAGTTTCTGTAAAGCTGCCCATAACTCAGCAGCAGTTTCTGTGTTTCCTATTTTTCTAATAACAGAATCAGATAAATGAAGAAACAAAGTACTCCAAGCTAATTCATCTTGTTCACCCTTCCTAACATCAGATAAGGTTTCAGGCCAAGATTCATCAAGTGCTTTAGCACATTTAAGTGTCATCAAAAGAGCTTTCATTTTCTGGCTCCAGACACTAAAGTCTCATTTACCATCCCAATTTTGGACATCAATTTTAGTGGTCATGTTGTGCAGATGTGTTATAATAGTGTTCAGTAAGGAAGACAAGCAAGAAACAATGGATTATTTTTGTTTGAAAAGATCACTCACACTAGGATATATCCAATAAAGGTACACAACCAGAGTGTTTACACACAGTAAACAACAGTAAGTCAAATTCGGGATATGCAGTCAGATATATACACAGAGTGAGAATTACAATACAGGTCAAAAATCCACAGCAATTTAGTAGCAGTTTATCATTATCAATTCAAGAAATCAGAAAAACCCACAATATACACCAAGTATATGTACAGTATGTTAATCAAGAAACCTAAATGGATTTCTTAAATCATACCCTGATTCCCTCAAATTCTAGAGGTCTCTCAGGGAACTCTAGACAAATGTAAATCAAGGGGGTTTATAGGAAATCCCTAAATTGGTAGCTTGAGAAACTAAAGGTTATATAAAGAAAAAACTATAACTGAGTTTTGAGGGAAAAAAAAAAAAAAAGGTTACCAGCACTACAAGAATGAGTAAGGTAATCAAGAAATACCAAAGATGAAACAGGATTTCAATCGAAGGATCTTTCTTACTGTAGAACAAAAAGGGACTGTTAGATCTTGAATTTTCAAAGCTGGAAGAGTCACAACAAAAATTGCTTGAAAGAAAAATTTCCAATAAAGCTCTGATACCAATGTTGGTCCCAGATATTACGATTTAACTTGTGATTCAACCATTATAAACCAAAATGCACAAAGCAAATACTGAAAAGTAAAGAAACACAAGGAATTTTTAGCTCAAGGCCTCGGAGGTTCGGCGACCACTTCTAACGCTTAATCCCCCGTTGAGTAGCTGTTAGGATGTAGCTCAAATCCATTAGAACGGCCCAAATAAGAGAAAATAGAGTTAAAGAACAATAAGAATGTTCGAACTCAAGAATACAAACCAAAACCCTCAAAATTACAGCACAATCTCACCAAGAGATTAACTAGAACTCTCTCTATCTTTCTATATGAAAATCACTCAGAAAATTTCACACAATCTTTTCAGATTTAACCAAAAGTAAAAACGCAGTCAAAAGAGCATAAGAACTAGGGTTTCAAATGAGTGAATCAATCAGCCAAAGAGTCAATCCTTCTATTTATATGAGATAGCCAAAAGTCTTGATCCAACTGTCAGCATTTGTCCAAGTGTCAGCCATCCAATTAAAACGTGTTTTGATAAAACAAACAAGCTGAATTCTGGATCTTTCCATTAGCTGGGCCGGATTGGGTATTGGGCTTATAAATTCAGCAAACCAAACCTTACAAAGCACATTGCTATTGACTATCATTTCGTTCAAAATTATATTGCCGATGGCTTTTTTGTAATCTCATACGTCTCATCCAGTGGCAATGACCAGCTAGTTGACGCTATCACTCTATTGTCAAATTTGTCAACTTGTTTCCGAAGATTGAAATCTCCAATAGGAGCTTCATTTTGCGGGGCCTGATAAGTACAATGCTAGTTTGAAGATAATATCAATCGTCAATCTCTAAGCTTGGGTGATACAACAGTAGCAGGTAAACTCTACAAAGCCTAGGTAAAGATTATCTCAAAGAGTTTCATTTTCAGCCAACATGAGAAGTTCAAAATTTGTTATGAGTCAAACTATTATCATTAGATTAAGACTTACCATTGTAGGCAATAGATTGGAGTTCATCACTTTGTATCTTATCAGCAACAGATTAGGGTTTTATCATTTTGTATCTTCTCACTTTGTATTGTACTACATAAAGAGTTGCAAAAATTCGTTTTAATTTTGAAATTCATTATTCTTTACAACTGCTCCACTGTCCGAAATAATTGTTTTTTTTTTTTTTATTTTTTTTTTTTTTTACATCTTGGTTAAATAAATTTTAATTTGACAGTTTTGCCTCGTTTCTTAAACTTTACAATTAAAATTCTTAGAACATTAGGTCAAATTAGTAATTTTAAATTAAGAGAGATTTTTCAATTACTTTACCAATTACCCACATCTCTCCCTCTCTGTGTCTCACGTCTCTTTTACTTACATTTTGGATTTTCCCATGTCATCAAATTTAATATTCCTCAAATTTGCGTGTTTCATTATTTTGAGTTCGAAATTAGTACTGGTACAAGTAAAAATGTACAAATTCTTTTGCATGGATTCATTTAAGAATAGCTCATTATTTTATTCATCGACAAAATATATACGTTTCAAAATTATCTATGTTTGACATCTCAAGTTCTAGGTATGGTTTTTCATTATGGTGCATTGCTCTAGTTTTGTTCTTTCTTTAAATTCAAAAAAATAAAAACACTCCACTTGTTAAATTAAATGTTGCAATGCTATTGAATTTGATGTTTGTTTACCTTATAACCACACCAAGTTATGGTTTCAATTAAAATTACAAGTCTGTTATACTTTAAAGTTGTGACTTGTGATAATATTTTGATTCAAAATTTCCCAAGTTTTTCTGTTTGATGCGTATGAAGTTATGGAAAGATATTTTCCAATGAAAAGTTCCATATTTACTTTACCCATTATGCAAAAAAAAAAAGTTTAATTTTTAAAACGAAATTTTGTCTACAATGCTTGTGAGTTTTAAAAAAAAAAAAAAATTCTATTAAGGTTACTTTCTATAAAAATAAATATTTTTTTTGTCCTTTTAAATGTTTATCTATTATAGTAAATTTGGTAAACCTACTAGATAAAGAAAAGTATTTTACCAACAGAAATTAAGAAAAAGAAAGTTAAAACTTTATCCATTGTATTATTTAATAAACTTCCTGATAAAAACTATGATTGATTATAATTAGTGTGTTCAAAGAAAAGTGTGGTTAAAAAATAGGTAAAAATCGTGAAACCTTTAGTAGAGTTTAATCAAATTATAAGTCATTATAATTTTTGACAAACATAGGTGTCTCTATTTGTCTTTTGATGGGGAAGGGGAGTAGGTAATATGAGGAGAATAACATTTTTTTCTTTTCAGCTGAAAGATTTATGCTCCATAGCCTAAGCCCTAGTCTGATTTATACATTTCACGAACTTTTATTAAATTTTGCTGAAAATCTAATTTTAATCTGAATCAAACAAGGGCTAATATGTACTGAAATCTTGATCAGATGCTGATGCACTGTTCCCAACAACCAAGAGTTGATCATCAAAGTTAAAAATTAACTTCTCATTTGCATAAAGTTCTCCCAAAATTTGGTTTAAAAGCAAAGAAAATAAGTTGTTCTATATGTATATAATAATCATATATATATGTAATGGCTAGAGAATCTGCAAGCCATTTATTCAGTCTAAATTGCCAGAATTCCAGTTGAAAATATTGTTTCATTTGTATAAGGTGAGTTTGAAACATCAACAGATCTTGAAGCTTCAGAACTGCATTTTTCTTTGCGCTCGTCCATCACTATTTGGCTGTACCTACATTCTGTACTGCAAAATGCTTTCTCACCCCTGCAAATCATGTTCAAATGGATCATCAGTAATTTTTTGAGTAAGTTTGATACACTGAAGTCTGAACTCTAGAATACTGTGTGCAAAAAATAAAACTAAAAATACCTGTACATGTATATATCTTTGCCATGAAGTTTCTTCTGGCACATATGGCATGAACTGAGAAAATCAGAAGCTGGAAATTCAGCAGCTTCAATGGAACTCGCTGGAGATATGTCGAAAACGCTTGCCCTTTTAGTCTTTATATTATTGTGTTGTATTCTGAAGGGGGTTCTGTCATCACCTTTCCTGCCATGTTCATCTCCATCAAAATACACTTTAGTATATGACTTATTTGGACCATGACAAGTCACTATGGTATAATCCTCCTCCGAATTGTCCATCTCCAATACCTCAAAACCACCCCTAAATCTCGTCGAATTCCTGGGTGAATTGACCGGAACTGGGTTGGATCGATTCAAATTCCGGCCACACAAGGCTAGACTACCCTCACAAGATTTATCAAGGGCGGCCACAATGCCTAATCCTACTCCACAAAAGTCATATTTCTTTAGCCCATACATATTACCGGAGATTAGCGATCTCGAGATCGAGTTCGACTTATTGTCTAACATGGCTAAGCGTAAGTATTGAGAGATATGATATGAGCTCTCAACTGAGCCTTTAAAGGACTCGTTTTGAGGCTTTCCTATTTATGTTTGATGGAATTATTAGAAGACTATGCCAATAGTTTTTGTCTAAAATTATATATTGATGATCTCATGCGATTGAACCACTTTTATTCCATTATTAAATCGGATTCCAAACCCATTTTTTAATATGTCATTTGTCAGTGGACAATATTTAAAATAACGTCCATGTCCAATGATAGGGACCCAATCCCTCGTGAGGGCCCACATGACTAAAGCCAAGATTCCAATAATTTGATAACTTATTTGCACAAATGGTCATTAATGTATGCCCTCCTGTAGAATCAAGGTCTGCTCTGTTTCAATCATGGCACCGATATTGTTACGACCAAACTAACCTTCATAGATAGAGTGAATTTCTCAACGTCATTAATTTTATGGTCGAACTGCCAAATGCGAAATTGCATTGCACAAGACCAACCTTCATTTGTAGTAGAGTCTTACTTCAAATTTAAAACTTAAATAAAAAAAAAAAGATATGCTTTAAAGAGAGAGAGATTCAAAATTCTCTTATTATTTTCTCTCTTTTCCCAACATATCTATCTAATAATGAGAAGAATTATTCCCCACATACAGAAGAATAATTCACAGGACTCACCAGGGCATTCACATGGTGAGTCCCACCATGTATTAAAAAAAAAATTATGTGTAAGCCCACCTATGTGAGTGCTCTATAAGGGACCAAGGTTCTAACTAGAATTGTTGGTCTCTAAAATGGGACTCAGGCCTCATGTTTTTTTGTAATTAGAAGGCTCGTCTAAAGTTTATATATAAATAGCTCTTTTGTTTCTTTTGCCAATGTGTGGAGAAAAGTGACTATAGAGGGGAGGGAGGGAGGGAGGGGTTGGGATAGGATAGTGGTGAGTTGGTGTTTCATATATTTTTTTTTTCTATTTTTTTTTAATATTTTAATTCTACTTATTTTAACAAGATAATATTCTTTTCAATTAAAAAAAATAAAGGACTTTTTAATGATTAGTTGGACGTGGCCGTGACAGAAAGGATTGTTTCGCATTTAAACATTCGTATGGGGATGTCAATGACAAGTTTAAAAGATAGTACAATAGGGTCATACATTAGGGACCATTTGTGCAAATATGTCAATCAACATCCCGGGTTTCGTGTCAAATGATCGATGGGTTTCAATTATTGTAGGACCCACTGATTTAATTTGATGTTTTATTGTATTTTGGACCACTTGAAGTGGGTCCCATGCAGGAAATTGATTTATGGTGCTGCTGAATTCTCTCTCACGAAGTTGAGCTGTTCCATGGGGAATTTTACTATAAAATATCCGTGTATTCTTTTGCTAAAAGGAAAAGATTTGATTTGATATCTTTCTTATTAAAAAATTGCAATTGATTGAGTAGAATGGTTGATTGAATTTTTCTTTTTCCTTGTCCTTACCAAATATTTGTATTCAAATGTTTTAAAAATCGAATAGAATATTGATTATAAAAAAATATAAAGTAAATGGTGAAATATTCAAATCAGCATTATAAAAAAGTATTAAAATTTAATTTATTTTTTTTCCAATTTTTTCACTTAAATCAAAAGAATAATGCTACCTAAAACGACTGCATAAGTTGTGCTAACATCGGTATTGAGCCAATCGACACATTTGTTTTATGAAAAAACTACAATTAACGGAAAGTATAAACTTTCGGTCCTCCATATTTAAAATGTAATTCTTGTTTCCAAACTCCTCTAGTATTTAAGTCTAGAATAGTAGAATTAAATACATTTTTTTCTATTTTCTTCGTGATGTTAGTTTAGAATAAGGCATAATGGTCTTGTGAAGATGAAGTTTTAACTTTTTAATAGTTACAAAAACGGCTTTCATTAATTTGAGGATTTCAATGCTACTAAAGTGAAAGGTTAAAACTTTATAAACTACATTTTGCATGTTGGAAATCCTAAATATTTTACTTCACATAGGCGAAGACTCCAACACTGATCTCTTAATTGATATGGGTTAAATATGATAATGTTAAATAGGAATTCTCGCTCGATCTTTGTTTCTCTTTGACCAAATCCAACATAATTTATGTCAAATCATGCCTCTGTAGATCATGTCGTGAGGTTGAACCGATGCTGACTGTAACACAACATGTATTACACCTATATATATGTAACGAAATTTATCATTTGTAATTGCATCTTCTTTTAGATTTAAATTTATTTCATCTAATCTGGATAGTTTGCTCGCTTACATTTTTAAGTGACGTATCAAAATTTATAAATTATCTTGCCTAATTTATGTATAGTACTTTCCTACTTTATCTTTCAAGAATTACAATTCACTTTCTTTTTTCTTCTTTAGCATTATAGAATAGACAGGGTCAAGTGGAGGTCGCCATCCTCGTCCCCACCATGCCCTATGAACTCTTGAGTTTCTGCCCTATCAACCCCACACTTTCGAAAAGTTAACATTCTCTTCGAAAGTTTCAATAAAATATTTAAAAACTTTGAAATAAAAGTTTCTCTTCTTTTTCCCAAATCTGAGAATTTGATGTATCTTTTTTATTAGTTTATTTCCTTATGACAATGAAATTTATCAAATTAGAACTGTAATTTGATTGGTTTGTGTTATTTTTAGTATTCAATTTACCTCATAAACAACTTTTATTAAGTCGGATGTAGATAATTACTATTATTTGTACAAAAATATATTTTTCAGAAGAATTTTCAAATATTTTGTGTTCTTTTTCGGAAACGTGGTTCTATAAGTTGGGATAAAATATTTTGACTCTTCAATAAATATAGAGTTTCTTAAAAATAACAGTATTATTCTAGGACGTAATTCTATTACACATTCGTTGGACTTCATGCTTCACACGAGCCGCCCGTGTGGGATGAAGTCCACTCCAACTAGTGAGACTGCGACATATAATTATAAATGAAAAATCTTTTTTTTTTTTAACCTTGGAGGAAAAAGATGTTGACGCACCTTTAATGGCTGTAAATGAAATTCTTTTACAAACCTACCAAATATCAGTAAAATATTGGTGACTTAATTATTTGTTCACTTCAATTTAATTAATATTAATCTTCCAAACCCAAGGAAGCGGTTTATTTGTTCTTGAGCAATCCCCTAGAAAACTAGGGGATTGTGTGGCGCCCCACAATACCCCCATTGGGGGGCGCCTGCCGCGCCTAGGCACCCCCAATAGTGACGCCACATAATCCCCTGATTTTCCAAAAAATTGTTCGTGGTATTTCCTTCTTTGTTATATCCCTTTTATTGCAGTTTTTCATTTGTATGGAACCTACTGAGAAAGTAATATCGATTAGACATGAGGTAAATAATATATTTTCATAAAAAAGATTAATAACACAAAACCTCCTAAAAATCTTTTTAATTACGATATACCTTTTATCCATTGAAAATAGCAGAAAATCCTCATGTTTGAAACTTTTTTGTGTGAAAAACTCCCCCGTCGTCAACTTCAGTCAGATTTGCCGTTAGAAATAGTAAAAATTACCAAAATTAAAAAGGAATAATTACAATTTCAGTACCCAAGCTTTTTTTTTTCTTTACAAATTCAATTCAATTTTTTTATATGTGCCCCCCTATTGTTCCAAATAATGCAAAAATCAAACAAATTCATTCAGCACTCTCCAAATTCATTCCAAAAACCCCCCAAAAATATACAAATGGAACAGAACACAATCTTTATAATAAATTACCAACATCAATCCCTCTCAGCTTAAGAATTCTCCGGTACAAACACATTTGGCCACCTTCGAACCCCTTACGGACTCCAGGTTCCGACCCGGATTTCTGGCCCCTCATTCCAAACCCACAGTTGCCCCTTTGGCCAACAGCATGACCTCTCCCCTTTCTCTTCAATTGATTATGGTACTTCCATCCAAGTCCAAGCGCAGCGGAGCTAGTCGTCAGAAGCGAACTTCCAGGCCTTCTTTTGAGACCCCGGGTTGAGGACCCAAGTTATCGAGCCGAAATTGAATGCTACTCTATGTTGTAGTAGAAGAATCTTAAATCGTAGAAGCTACTGAATTGAGTATAGTTAGTGATGATTTTGGTTTGGTATTTTGTTGGAATAATTTATACAAGTAAATGGAGTTGGAATTGGCTTCAACGTTCTCACATTGCCCTGTTTAGTCCAAAAAGTGGAAAAATCAAAACTTTATGGAGTCGGAAAATGGGATTCTTGTTTTTATTTTTATATTTATCATGTAATATATTTTTTAATTTTTTAATTTATTTTTAAAAGTTTAAATTATTCAAATATATTTTGTAAACTAAGACTTTTATTGTTTATTATATTTCTTAGATAATTTTAGTTGTCATTTTCTATCAAAACAAATGAAATTTCGTGGAGTTTTCCATTTAAAGTATTGAATTCTTAAATTAAAAAAATTAAAATTAAACGGGGTGTGGCCAAGTACTCGTTACCCGTACCTGTCTCGGGGCGAAGTCACATGTCCCGTTCTCGATCCTAATATCTGATTAAACGGATAATCTCCGCCCCAATTGGGCTGAACCTCGCGGGTATTGGATTTGACAAATTTTTTTATCATCCTTGCCCTATATTCTATTTTAAAATTATTATTGCTATTACACTATATATTTTCCTTTTCTTCTAGTTACTTAAGATATACGTTTTCATACTTCTCATTTTGATAAAATCATTTTAGTTCAAAATATAACATTAGAGATCCGATTAGGAAATTTATAAAATATTAAACAAGATTTTTTTTTTTCTGAAAAACGTGTAGTTCGACCTTACGTGCGGAATAATACTAATTAAAACAACAAGTTACTTTTAATTTGTTTCTAAATGATTAAATATAAAATCCAATTTTAGTCCTAAATTTGAATACCGCAGTTATAACATAAAAGGCAATGAACGATGAACACCGATATGATGACGAAGAAACTCAACTGGGAAAAACTCTGGGATCAAGCTAGTTACCTCCACTATAAACAATGTGGGTTACAGTTCAATTCCAAACTAGTTCCACTAGCTGTTGTAAACCCTGCAACTCCAAGATCTGCTGATCATTCCAGCCTTGCGATCTGCTACCGTAGATACGGTCTAGCCAACTTGCTAGATCTCCCAATCTACCTTCTATAGCTTCCAAGTTCTGTTGTACTTACAGACTCACAATTTTCTAAAAAGATTTGTTGTAGCTGTCTCACATTCTTCTGTAAACGTATCTTCCAAATGGATACCCAGAAATCACCTATTCATGTTCTTTTTCCCGCGCTTGTAGTCCAACCTCTCTCAATCTTCAGAAACTTCTGAAATCCAATTGAGAAAGTACCTTCTTATGACCAATAAGAAGTAGATGGTGTTTTGATTTAAGGAATTGATATTTTTCCCAACCGATGGTTGTATGATCTCAAGAATCAATGTAAGAATATATTGATGATAACTCAAGAATAACTAACCAAGAGGGGGAGAATTGGTTATTGAAACTTTTTCGACAATTTGTTTCAAAACTACTCAATACACAAGATATAATTTTAAAGTATGATACTAGAATTAAATATGCAAGTTTGATAACTCAATTCAAGTATGAATATAGCACAATGTAAATGAAAATGTAAAATAAAATGCAATAATATAAAGATAACAAACCAATTTAATGAGGTTCGATACACAGTGTGTTCTATGTCCCCATTACCAAGCTCTCCGTCACCAAGCTCTCCGTCACGAGTAAGGGCAAATGCACTATAATGGTAACTTACAACAAGGAGTATCAATCCTTAAGTGACTTACAACAAGGAGCACTTATCCTTAAGTGACTTACAACAAGGAACACTTATCCTTAGGTGATTTACAACAAGAAGCACATATCATTAACAACAATCGAATTTTCACAAGGCTCTCGAAACCACTAAAGTATAAATGATAGTTTTACAATTAAAAGAACCCTCTTAACAAATGATATAATCAAGTCAAATATTTAGAGAGTTAGGATAACACTTCAA
>CAIGRB010148109.1:0-17131 GCA_903798255.1 Fraxinus quadrangulata
ATTATTGATACCACTATGTCTATTATTGGTGTTGCGTAAGCAATGATGTAAGAGGAAAATAATAGAGCCTCATGTAGTAGTATAAATAGAGGCATTCGGGCTAAATGAAAAGCAGAACAACTTGAGCACTCAAATTGTGAGATAGTCAAGAAACCTCTATCTTGAATATAAAACCATTGTATATCAAAAAAATTTTGAATAGAGAAAATATTATTCACATTCCAATCCTCTAAAAGATAGATATGAAATTCTAAATCTTAAGTTTTCCATAAATTCTAGAGAGATCTGAAAGAAAGTTTTCTTTCTTACTTTAGCATTAAAAACAGTCTTTTCCTTAACAAAAGTCTAGGAAAGCATTCTTAAAAGTGATACAGTGAAGAGCAAGACGCTGATATTGCAGTAGTCCCGTGCAGGCAGAAGACCGTTGAAGGGATCAGTTGCAGAATCAGAGCTCAGCAGGTCACTCATTTTTGAGAATCAAAAAATCAGATCAAANAAGAAGCTGATAGTGCAGTAATCCCGTGAAGGCAGAAGGTCGTTGAAAGGAGATAGTTGCAGAATCAGAGCTCAGAAGGTCACTCGTTTTTAAGAATCAAAAAATCATATCAAAATTAAGGTAAAACTACCCGTTTTTGCTAAAGTTATAAAGAATATTTCTAAAATCTTAAAAGAATCGCAGGGATTATATTAATTATACTTTGTTTAAAAGAATCATATCATATTTATATGTTTTGATATTATTACAGTGTTTTAGTATGTCAGGATATATTATTAAAGGATTAGATAATTTATTAGATAGATTGTTAGAAAAAATAAAAGATATTATTCATAAATCAGAAAGTACAGATATAGGAACTGAAGCACATAATAAATTTAATGAAAAACTTGAGCAATATATAAAAGATTATTCTAATATGTTAGATCATAGAATGGATCATAGAATGGAATTATATAACGAAATAAAAACCAAGACTAATTTATAAACTATTATAGAAGAAAGTATTTAAAATGCAAAACTCAACAACCCATTTCATTAAGGGTAAAAGAGACATTTCATGGATAGACCAAATTATAATTTGGACCAAGGCCATTTATGAAAGTCTCCTGATGGGGGAGATGGGGATGGGAAGAAGATGATGTTTTGATTTATTTATTTTTTATTATTATTTTTTAATAATTACAATTGGATTGTTTGTAAAAAATGTATTGTCACAGAAACTCGTTATTGCCTAATATAGTTAAAATAATTCTATGTTTCCATCTATTTTTGAAAATAAAAAATGTAGGCAAGAAATTTTGGAACTTATTTCTTTTGCGTGATGAGTAGGCTACTCATATCAAATCTAGTTTATTACAATATGAATGAATTTAAATTGGAAAGAAAAATAGAGGGATATGAATTTATAATTTTTTATAATAGATGGGTATGAATGTATGATTTGGGAATGAAGATTTTAAGTTCTAAGCTTTTACAATATGAAGAATTCATAATTATGGTTTTATCAATTTATGTTTATGAAATATTGTCATATTGAAGTGTTTTGGTTTTTATGTTTTTTAGTTTTAGATTTTAATATGGAAGAAAATCGACATTCTGCCAAGAAAAAAGAACATTGTTAACTATCTTTTCAAAGAGCTAAAATCTAAAGGTATAAGTGTAATGGGTAATATTATATACGACTTTTTTTGTTATATATGAATTTTATTTGTACATTAAATTTTTAAAATTGTTTATTCCCTCGTATTGTAGATTCCTGCCTCTGCCCCTGTTTAGCTGTAAGAAGAATGTTTGGTGTATATAATGCAGCTTGAGTATTAAAGCCTTGTTCTATGAATGTGTAAGTAGGTAAAGAGTAGATGTGTTCAGCTACTAAGGAAATAATAAAAATTCAAACTAAAATTCCATTCAAAATCGACCAATTTCCTGTACCTATTAGTAAAACTAATTCCTTTCACTATCCATTTTATACAAATCACAAGAAGGCTCTTGAGAATATATAGATTTATAATTTATGTTACCTCCAACTCTGAGGCCCATGCTTGGACTGTCATATGGATAGCTACGTAGGCAGCCAGTCCAAGTGAACAGGAAGCCAGCTGGAAGGTCAAGAGGAGAGAGTTGACCAAGTTGAAGTGAAGAGGATATGGTCATCCGAGGTCCTTTAACGCTGATGTAGAGGTTCCTTTGAACTATCCAAGGTCCAATACATCAAAGGCCATTGAACAAGAGCGGACATTGATCCACATTTGAGGTGATTGATGTGGCGTCTGTAATAAAGTTGTCAGTGTATCAGCATATTATACAGGACTGTTGACCCCCTATCAATACATTAATTGAATAAATAGACAATGATGTGATGCCCCAATTAAGGAGATGAGGCCACGTGGTTCTAATCCAACGGGCATCACGTCGGCCAATGTAGCATAAATAGAGTCTTCTTGTAACTTAAAGGAGATTGAAAAAAATTGAAAATCATATATTTGAAATACTCACTTGAACCTTAGAAAAAAAATACATTAGCATCTCATATGTCTTTCTACATATTCCTCTTTATTATTACATAGATAAATTTGGTTTTTTATCTGACGATCGTTGTTAGCGCAATTGCCTTTCGTTCCACCTGTTGGAGTTCGAACGCTTCCATCTCTTGTCAGAAAGTATCCTCCCCCCCTCTGCATGCTTGCACTCATTCCCAACCAATTACTGCTGTCATTCCGATAAAAAGCGGTTGGAATCGTGCTTGACGTGGCAAGAGTGGGTCCAACATCTGTTGAGCTCATTTTTTGGAGTCAACAGATTGGCACAATATCTGGAAAGCCATACGATTAACCACGAAAACGTGTAGAGATAAAAGCTAAACGACAGTTGGAAGTTTGCCTGAAAGAATTTTGACCTTTGAAAAAAAAAAAAGGTATCCTTGAAAATGACTGTTAGAAATCTAGAACCCTTGAATAAAGGGAGATTTCACACTAAGGTATTTGGGAAAAATGAGTTCAACTGATGAAAATACTCCTAGAAGGACGAGGGAATACCCTGAAGAAGGGAAACCCTTACGAGTTACCCCGGTCTCTCGCCCACTACCTCCTGTGCATCGGAGAAGAGGATCTAGAGGTGGGGCATGGTTGCTGCTTGACTCACAAGGGAGATGGCCACCATGGCCTCAAACATGAAAAACATTACTCAGCAGAACTTAGTCATGCAAGAAATGCTAATGAATATGTAGGGGCAATGAGGGTATCAGGCTCTTCCATATACGACCCCAGAAAACATCGTCTCAGAGGCACAAGGATATTATCGGGAGGAGGAAGAAGTCTAGAGTCAAATGATTGGACATCAATATGTTGTAATGGAGGCTCCTCAAGAAAGAGAAGTGGAGATGGGCACATCGACTAACTACGTCTCGGAAAGACCATATGAGGCTCCATTCAACTTCCCTTCAAATTATGAACCTGAAAATCGGCCCCAGAGGTCTGTAAGTGTTTTTGATAGGATAAGACCAAGGGTGCTTAGAAATAGGCAAGGTTGTTCCTTCCAAGTACCCAGAAATAGGCAGGCTTATCCTCCATCTCCAATGCCTAGAAATAGCAACATGAGCCTCATCAGCATCAGGATCAGCCAATATACCGTCAAGAGCCTCCAGTCTAGCCCCCTAGAAATAGGCGGGAAAGGAATCAGGAACTTTTCAACCACCGTCCCAAATCCACCAAAGGGAGGATGAAGATTCAGATGGGCCCTAGAAGTCCCGCGACCTTGATGATGACGATGAACATTCTCCCTTCTCAGAGACTATAAGGAGTGCCCCCATGCTGAATGACTTCACAGTCCCTAAAATCCCAGTATAATAGGAGAGGTGACCCAGTAAAACACATGAACAATTACAAAACTCACATGAATTCGAAAGGGGCCACTCCAGCGATGAAGTGCAAGGCTTTTCACTTAACATTAAGTGGAGGAGATGAAGTCTGGTACACAAGGCTGCCTAAAGGGAGTATCCGAAGTTAGCCAGACATGAAGAAGGCATTCCTAAAATGCTTTGCAACCAGCAAAGAAGGAGAAAGACCTATCCAACAACTTCAAGACATGCAGCAACAATGGGGTTTCTTGTCCCGTTTCACAGATGAGATGACCTACTGTGTGCAAGTCATAGATAAGGAAGCATTGACTGTCTTGAGATGAGGATTAGACATGAACTATCTCTTTTGGAAAGATGTGCAGAACAAAGATCCTACCACCTATGACGCTTTATTGGAAATGATAAGGCACGAAATCCTTAATGAAAAATTGAAGGATCATAGAAATAGGGTAAGCCAGGGTCTCCCACCTCCTCAAATGCAAAGAGAAAAAGGCTTTACTTCCCATATAGTGGACCATCAAGCCCCAATGAACCACGGGCAAGAGCTTGCTGCAGCAACACTCAACGCGGTACCAACCTTAGCCTATAAGAAACTGAATCCTGATGCTAGAATGCATCAACGTCAACCTTACCTAAGGCACCTGCAAATGAGGCAAGGTAGGGAAAGAGGTGCTGAACCTAGAAATATGGATGAAGCACCCAATTATTGCTCCTATCATCAATCTCATGGACATCGTACGGAAAACTACTGGGATGTTATAAGAAACTCCTAGAATCCAAGCTAGGCAAAGGGAAGACGTCCCCTAAGAAATGCTCCATATAGGCCGAACCAACAGCCTCAAAATAATTAACAACATCGATCTGGCAAGAACAGCCCTATTAGAGGAACGAAACATGACACTGAAAGGCCCAGGGAGGGTCAGAGGTAAAGGCGGAGCCCCCTACCTAACAACAAATAGGAGCCTGTCAGGGAAATCGATACAATTATTGAAGGCCCACATGTGGGTAGGGAGTCCAGGGATTCTCAGAAGAACTATGCAAAGGAGGCAAATGACCCAGCCATGACGTACTATATAGTGAATCAATTTTCAACGGGAAGAAATACTCCCCCAATCACTTTTATAGAGTGGGATGCGGTAGGAATACATTATCCACACTGTGATGTCCTGGTAGTCAGGGCTGTCATTGCTCGCAATGGCTTGAAAATGATGCTGGTAGATAATGGAAGTTCAGTCAACATCATATTTGGTACCACTTTTGATAAAATGAAGATTGATCATGAGCTGACCTCAATGAATTCCCTCTTGTTTGGATTTATAGGAGATAACATTATCCCAAGAGGAAAAATCACCTTAGCAATTGAGATGGGAGCAGAACCACTAATTGCTCGCCATTTTATGGAATTCATTGTAGTTGACAACCGTTCTGCTTACCATGGGGTACTTGGAAGACCTGCCTTGAAGGAGTTATGGCCAGTAACCTCGATTCATCATTTGTGCATGAAATTTCCAACTGAGAATGGTGTTGCTACAGTCCGAGGTGACCAACAAGGATCTCGAGAATGCTACTCTGACTCTTTAAGGAAAGTAGAACCAAGAATCACCAACGTCATCTTTGCTGACATCGATATTGACAACCTCCTTGAACAAAGGATTGTTCCTGCTCTATGGGAGGATGTCGTCATGGTCGAGGCTCATGAAGAAGGAAGAACCCTCGGCACCATACAAGCCCCTGAAAAAGGGGTAGTTGTTGAATGTTCTTGGAGGAATTGGACCCTCGTATTATTGACCGTGCGCCTCAAACAGCCCTAATGAAAGAACTGAAGACTTTCCCAGCTGACCCCATGGATCCATCAAAACGCCTACAGGTGGGAAGTCATTTACTGTCTGAAATAAAGGAGGAGCTGAAAAGCTTCTTGCTTAAGAACTTGGATGTTTTCGCCTGCAAACATGGCGACATGGTAGGCATCGATCTTAAGGATAGTTACAATCACTTAAACATCGATCCAAAGGCTACAGCTCACAGGCAGAAGAGAAGAGCCCTCAATTCAGAAAGATACAAGGCCCTTAAAGATGAGGTTAAGAAATTGGTCGACAATGGCTTCATAAGAGAATCTGTATATCCAAAGTGGATTCCAACCCAGTGTTGTAAAGAAACACAATGGAAAGTGGATGGTATGCATAGATTTCTCAAATCTTAACCAAGCATGTCCCAATGGCAGCTTCCCACTTCCCAGACCAACTTGTGGACGCAACTACTGGACATAAACTTCTTAGCTTCATGGATACTTACTCATGATACAACTAGATTTCCATATTTCCACCAGATGAGGAGCATACTTCCTTCATCACAGAAAAATGACTATATTGTTATAAGGTCATGCCTTTTGGATTGAAAAATGCTAGGGCGACGTACCAGAGGTTGGTCAATAAGATGTTTGCCGACCTCATTGGCAAAACCATGGAGGTAAATGTGGATGATATGCTAGTAAAAATTCCAAAGGCGAAAGACCACATCACCCATCTCAGTGAGACTTTCCAGATTCTATGAAGATACCGAATGAAACTCAATCCTTTGAAATGTGCATTTGGAGTATCATCGGGCAAATTCCTTGGTTATATTATCAACCAGAGAGGCATCGAAGCAAACCCTGAAAAGGTCAAAGAATTGATTGAAATGATGTTTCCCTAGAAGCCAAAAGAGGTACAGAGCCTCACTGAGCGAATCACAGCCCTGAATTGCTTCATCTCTAAGGCAACAGACACATACTTACCTTTCTTCAAAACTCTCAAAGGAGGAAATAAGTTCCAATGGATAGAGGAGTGTGAGGTGGCCTTGCAAAAGCTGAAGAAGTACTTAGATTAGCCACATCTCCTTTCTAAACCAAAGGACCATGAGGTGCTGCATTTATACCTAGTAGTGACCTCCGAAGCCCTAAGCTCGATTCTGATAAGAAAGGAAAATAACCATTAACTGTCAGTGTACTATGTAAGCAAAGCATTTCTGGCAACAAAAGCTCAATATCTTGACATGGAGAAGCTGGCACTTTCCTTGGTAACTACTTCAAGGAAATTGAGACCCTATTTTCAGGCGCACAACATCCATGTGCTAACTATTTATCCCCTCAAACAAGTGCTTCAGAAGCCAGATGCATCAGGCAGGCTATTTAAGTGGGCTGTGGAACTTAGCGAATTCAACATCACTTACAAGCCAAGGTCAGCCATTAAAGGGCAAGCCTTGGTTGATTTTGTGGCTGAATTCACTCACGTCCCCGGTGTTGATGAGGGAATGAAACCTACGAAACCACAGATTTGGAGACTCTCAGTTGATGGGTCGTCTAGTGACACAGGTTTAGGAACATAGATCATTCTAATTTGGCTGGAAGGACACACGCTTACCTATGCTATAAGGTTCGACTTTAAAGTAACAATAATGCATCATAATATGAGGCTCTTCTAGTCGGCCTACGACTGGTAAAAGAAATGCAAGTGAAGAGGCTCATAATCAGCAGTGATTCCCAGTTCGTCCTAAGTCAAGTGTATGGAAATGTTTCTACCAAGGACAAGTACATGGCAATATACTTAAATTTGGTAATGAACGTCATCCCATCATTCGAAAGATTTGAATTGATGCCAATTCTATGATCTCACAACGCTCATGCTGACATACTAGCAAAATTAGCAAGTAGCAAAGACTTTGAGCTACTCCCTGTAGTCCCAATTGAGCACATTGCCAGACCCTCCACAGAGGTCGAAGGGATGGTAATGTGGGTTGAAGACACCCCTTTTTGGATGAAGCCCATTATATCCTACTAAAGGATCAGACTCTGACTTTGGGGAAGGAGGTGGCTCAGAAACTTAGAAGAAGGGCATCTCACTTCATCTTTCAGGATGACGTATTGTATAAATACAACTTTTCAATGCCCCTGCCGAGATGCATCGAGGGAGAACATGTAAATTATGTGCTTAGAGAAACCCATGAAAGTGTTTGCGACAATCATTCTGGAGGCTGGTCTTTAGCACAAAAGTGCTCAAATAAGGATACTACTGGCCCACCTTGAAAAGGATGCGCAACAATTCGACCAAAAATGCAATGCCAGCATTTTGCCACTATCCAAAGGCAATCCTCACAAGAGTTGAGTGTAGTTTCTAGACCCTGGCCGTTTGCAAAGTAGGATATCGACCTAATTGGGACTCTTCCCAAAGAGAGAGCGGTGCTAGTTTTGCAATTGTCGCGAATGATTATTTCATGAAGTTGGTAGAAGCTGAACCGCTTGAAAAAATAACTGAAGTCAATACTTCCAAGTTTCTTTGGAAAAACATCATCTACAGGTTTAGGATTCCTTATTCAATCATAACAAATAATGGTAGACAATTCGATAACAAGAAGGTCAGGGAAATGTGTGAAGAATTGGGTATTAAGAAGCATTTCTCCTCTCCACATCATCCCTAAGCTAATGGGCAAGTTGAGGCTGTAAGGAGCATGGGTAGATGAGCTACCCTCAGTGCATTGGGCAATCAGAACTACAAGTCGAACTGCAACAGGAGAGACCCATTTCTATATGTTGTATGGGGCGGAAGCTATGAGTCCTGTCGAAGTGGGTCTTCCATCCTCCAGGCGAATACACTTCAATGAAGTTATCAATGATGAGTTGAGAAGGTGTGGATTAGATCTCCTCAAAGAAAGGAGGGATGATTCTCAAGTCAAACTGGCCATGTACCAGAGGAAGATGATCATGTACTATAACTCGAAAGTGAAGAAGAAGTCACTCATATTAAATGAATTAGTACTTCGTAGAGTGTTCCCACCTTCGAAAAAACATGGATCAGGGACTCTTGGTCCCAACTGGGAGGGTCTATACCGCATATGTGAAGAGGTTCAACCTGGAACTTATAGAATTAAGAATATGGATGCGAAGGCACAACCTCATCCTTGGAATGCAGAACACCTACGCAAGTACTATCAATGATGTGAGACATTTTGTGTAAACAGCTTCGAATTAAATAAAATGCGACCTTTTGTTATTAATTTATGTTACGAGTTAACACTCTCCCCGAAAGGCTAAGAGCCTTGGAGATATTTTACAGAGGCTAAAAGCCTTAACATTTATTTTACACTGGTTAAGAGCTTGATAGAGGTTAAGAGCATCGACATTTATTTTACAAAGGCTAAGAGCTTCGACATTTATTTTATATAGGCTAAGAGCCTGACAGAGGCTAAGAGCCTCGACATTTATTTTACAAAGATTAAGAGTCTCGACATTTATTTCACACAAGCTAAGAGCCTGACAGAGGCTAAGAGCCTCAACATGAGCCTGACACAGGCTAAGAGCCTCGACATTTATTTTACACAGGCTAAGAGTCTGACAGAGGCTAAGAGCTTCGACATTTATTTTACATAGGCTAAGAGCGTCGATATTTATTTTATACGGGCTAAGAGTCTCGACGTTCCTTTTACAAAAGAAGCCTCGAAGGCAAAGAACTTCAGAATTATCAAACGTGATAAAATATCTAAATTTGGTACAAACTGGGATTATAAAGATCCGATCTATGTAAGCATGACCCCAGACACTTGTATGGTCAAGTTATTACGCGACGGATGTTGGTAACTTATTAAGGTCATAAGTTATTAAGATGCATCAAGGTCGGATTGAAGTTAGCAATCATAAAGAACTGAAAATAGGGTTTCACGAGTCAAGTAAAGAACTAAACTTCATTAAATGAAAATGAAATTACATTTACAGTAGGGCAAAGCCTTAACACTTCAAAGAAAAATACATTAAGCCTATTGGGATAGGAGTCTGGGAGCCTCGAAAGGGACTATAGCACCAAGGACCACTTCATCATCAACGAAACCTTTAGTAGCCTCTCCAATGAGGTCAATTACTTGGGCCCATCAGCAAGTGTTTGAGGCTCTCCCTCCTCATCATCATCTTCAAGAAACTCAGACCTCAGCTCCGAGGTTTTGGCGTCTTTGTGATGCACTTTCAGCCATTCGATGACTTTAGTATAGGCATACCTCCTCTAGTACTTGTCGAAGTGCTGATATACCTCCCTCAAGTAAAAGTTTGCCAAGAAATGATCCTCAGCCTCGATGCTGGCATGCTTAGTATCATGACAAACTACCTCAACCTCTTTCCCCAGTTTGGCTACTTGGGAGGTCAGTTCCCCCACCTGCCCTGTTACTTAACTTTTTCCTTGTTGGCCTCCTCAAGGGCCTCAGTAGCTAATTTTTGGTAGGCATCAAAAGTTTCCACTCGCTTCGTTAACGAGGCAACCTCACTTTGAGATAAGTGTACCTTCTTCTTCAGAGCCTCTATTTTTGCCAAAGCGGAAACAAGTTTTACAGACTCCTCCCGCTCCTTCCTTTTACAAGCCTCAGCTTCGGCCATGGCTTTGCTTGCTAGCTCTTCAGTACTGGAGGCCTTGCCCACAAACTCCTGGTTCTTCTTTTAGAGCTTCTTGAAAAAGGCCTTTATCTCCATGGCCATACCAAAATTCCTCAATGCTCGAGCCACCATAGTGGTGACGATGTCTACAGCGTCGCTTGTTTCGACAAAGTTCTGCCACTTTTCAGTCCAGAACGTGTGGAACGTCATCGTGGCAGTTTGGATTTCTAGATGTAAAAGAGCAAGGGCCTCAAGCTCAAGCTCATTGGACTGCCTGGCTAAAGCTAGCTCTTCCCGGGAATGATCCGAGGTGGTTGAATCGCTCGAAGTATTGATCTTCTTAACAGGTTCCTGCCTCAGAGGCTCAACGACAACAGGGCATTTTTTTCTCCCCAAAAGCAGCAATGGAGGCTACCAATAGCTTCTCCTCTGCTGAAACCTCTGAATGAGGTGGAGAAACATCGTTGGTACTGCCCATCCCGGTGATGGATACCCGAAATTTCTTCTTGGGCTCCTCAACAACGACCATTTTCCCTTTATCTGCCAAAGGGGGTCTACCTTTCTTCTGAGGTGCAGCTGCCTTACTGACCTTCTCAATCTTGTCCCTCATCGACTTTCCTACAGTAGATGAGGGCCTAATGCCCTTCCGATCGGTGGTCGAGGTGGCAGCCAGTATATTTGCCATATTGGGGGTAGGAAGCCTCCTCTTTACAAAGTTGTCTGCAATCAACAAGCCCACAAGGTTAGGGATAAACATATTGCAAAAATCAATGGAAATTGTTAAGGGATAGCAGGCTCTCATACCACACCGAGCCATCAAGCCAAGATCCTCGAAAAATCTTTGAGGTACAACCAAACAATTGAAGTCACGTGAGGATGAGGGTCAAGAATAGATCTTCGACAAGATATCCCAGTCACTCTTATCAAACTCGAAGCATTCAACCGACCCTACAAGAAAGAGATCACAAATTAGGGGCTAGCCCATATAGTCTAAAGGCAGCTCTAAAAAAAGGGTAAAGGGGTAGGCAAAGTTCGGCTTTTAGAAAGAACTCGCTGATAGCGATGCAGCCCTGCCTAGGAAAGCATGCTCACTCATCAGGAGAAGGGGAGAAAAGTTTGATGTTGTAAGGGACCCTATACTTGTCTCTGAGGGTGGCCAATTAGGTCGGATCAATAATAGAACAGATTTTAGCTGCCCCCAACCCACACCATCATCATCCCTAACAACGCCCTCAGAGATGGAGGCATCTCGGCCAGCCTCAACTGCCCTCCTAAGATCAGCCGTACTAGTTATCTGAACCCTAGTTCCTTAGGCACCTCATTAACGTTTATATCATTCCCAGAAGAAGTAGAGGAAGCCATTAATTCACAAATAAAACCACAAAGTTCAGGAAATCGATTACTTACAAGCCGAAAAGGACTCTTAGAAGTACGAATAGAACAAGGCAATGAAAACACTTAGAAGAATTTTGAAACGAAAGATTGCAAAGTTTTCAGAAGATAATTGAATAAAGGCTTGAGAATTCTGGAAGAAATAATGCGGCCAAAGTCGTGCCAAAAGTAGAAATGTTCCTTGTGAGATTTAAGCCATTTTTATAGGCGGACAAGCTTGACCCCAGCCATCAGATCTCAATCTTGGTCCTCTAGCCATTCATTCAGGGGTTTTCAATCTGAACCGCCCATGACATCTAGCGCTTCGCCTTCAAGGGTCCAGATCCAAACGTGGTTCGCACACGCCTTCTTGTGTCTAAATGTTGTTGAAGAACGTGGATGACATCCATCATTGGGCATTAAATGCGACAGCTGTTGCGTGTGTTGAGAGTTGTACCAAAATAATTGTCCTCTCTTGGAAATTGGGTGCAACATCAAATCATTGAGGCGCTATAATTAAGAACGCTTTGTGCCTCCCGAAAACATTGGAATAATGGTAAACTCCTCGTAATTATCAATCTAAGATTGTTTGTCAACATCAGATCTTATTAAACTCTGAAACGAATGAGGACGCCTCGGGTTAGCAAAAGAACTTCGGTCAGAAAGACCCATCTCGGACATAAGGCAGAACCTCCAATAATGTGGGATAGTTCAAGGAACATCAGAACACGCTATATTCTCTACCAAACCACTCCGGACAGCATTGACAATGTTCCTCCCTTTGAAGAATGACACAATACTTGAACTCCATGCTTTACACAAATAATCATGCATAGATTTAGGGGACTATTGTTACCCCCCAACTCTGAGGCCCAAGCTCGGACTGCCACATGGATAGCTACATAGGTAGCCAGTCCACGTGGATAGGAAGCCAGCTGGAAGGTCAAGAGGTGAGAGTTGACCAAGTTGAAGTGAAGAGGATATGGTCATCCGAGGTCCTTTAACGCTGATGCAGAGGTCCCTTTGAATTGTCCGAGGTCCAATACATCAGAGGCCCTTGAACAGATGCTGACCTTGATCCACATTGAAGCCAACGTTGTCCCTTATAACAGATTTAAAGATCTTTTTGAGGTGATTGATGTGGCGTCTGTAATAAAGTTGTCAGTGTGTCAGCATATTGTACAGGACGGCTGACCCCATATCAATACATTAATTGAATGAATAGACGTGATGTGATGCCTCAATTAAGGAGATGAGACCACATGGTTCTAATCCAACGGACACCACGTCGGCCAATGTAGTATAAATAGGGTCTTCTTGTAACTCAAAGGGGATTGAAAAAAATTGACAATCATATATTCAAAATACACACTTAAACTTTAGAAAAAAATACATTAGCATCTCATCTATCCTTCTACATATTTCTCTTCATTATTGTATAGATAAATTTGGTTTTCTATCTAGCAATCGTTGTTAGCGCAATTGTCTTTCGTTCCGCTTGCCGGAGTCCGAACGCTTCCGTTTCATGCCGAAAAGTGCCCCTGTACTCATTCCCAACCAACTACCACTGTCATTCCGGTAAAAAGCGTGTCAGAATCGTGACGTGGTAAGAGTGGGTCCGACATCTATTGAGCTAATTTCTTGGGGTCAACAATTTACTAGAATATTCATGGCACTTTGTTGGAATCAAGCTGGCTTCCTGTTCAGATAAAAAAAAAAATTAATACAGTTAATACCAAAAAAAAAAATCTAACACAAGAATTACAAAACCTTTGGCGGCTTTCATTTTCTCCAAATTCCTTTCACGAGCCATCTTTGCTTTCTGACCGTTGCCACCACCTAATTTTTTCGATTTTGTGTTTTTAGGATGGTGATCGAAAAAAATGTGGAGATTTTGGAAACCCTAGAATTTTGATAGTCTTTTTCCCAACTTGACTGGGGATTAAAATGAGAAGATATTGAGAAGGGCTAGTTTTATGAGGTTATTGTCTGTAAAGGTCCGAAAGGTTAAGAGAAAATGAAATATGGCCTTCTCTTTAAATTTATGTAAACTAGACTCTTTCTTTCACATATTAAAAAAGCAACACAGCTTATCTAGTTCCTTTTCTTATAAATTACAACACCGCCAAAGCTTAGGTGTGATTTCTAGATCTTTCACCTAGACTCAGTGAAGAAATTTAGATTCTTCGCCTTCGTCTTATTGATTAATGTTAATACACATAAAATTGATGTTCAACCTAACATCTAGAGAAACATGAGGTATATGTATAGATTATAAGTAAAATATATATAATTTGAAATGAATTTAATAGATTTCTTATATTGCTATATGTATGCGTACCCCCAAATACATATAGGATTTGAAACAATTGAACACTATGCTTGGCATTTATTGGGGTTATATATAGGTAAAAAAATAAGTATCGTATAAATTGTAATACAGTTGAAATTTATGGATTATCTGATATGTTGGAATTTAAATAAATATCCAATGGATATGTTGATTGGGTACAACTCTTCAAGAGGAGTGGGGGTGCATAATGAAGAGTGATGAATTTGGATTGGATGCAATCTCAACTACCAGGTTATGTTCCATTCTAAAATGATGTAATGTTTGTCTGAAAGAATTTATATCAAAATAACAGCCCATTCAAAATAGATATTGAAATTCATGGATTAGATCCTCCTAACTCCAACACTTTTAAGTCAATTCCAAAACAATTGATTTCTAAATTCCTTCTCTTCTCCAAATTCTGCCAAAATAGTTTTTTATATTATTTTTTAGCTATTCAATATCTTTCGGTCTAGAAGAATACGGTCAAGCCTCAACTCACACAATTAATTAATATTGAACTATATTAATTTTAAAATATAAACCTCACACAAGACAGCTGCTTGGATAATAATACATTTAACGTGTTATTGAAAAGAAAGAAACTAAACATTTATTTATTCGTTTTATTTGTTTAGTTCTAAAAAATTGACACACAACATTTTTTTTTTTCATATTAATAGTCAATGAACCTAACTTGAGCTCTAATTTCAATTCCTAATTTAAATTGATCCCATCAATATATTAAAAATATAGTTTGCTTTTTTCATAGTTTGTGTTAAGAGCATGCTTGCCCAAGTATATATAAATATTTAAAATTATAAATAGATAGAAATAAATAGTGCAAAAGTAATGATATATGATTAAGAAATGTGTGCATGAAAAGTGATTTGATTATTTATAAACATGAGCCAAACATAACCTACCATATGAATTCATTATTATTTATGATAATTTTGCTATTTTATCATTTCTAATGAATTTGTCGTATAGTGGTACAAAATTGTACCGTTTCTTCACAAGGACATTTTAGGTATATTAACCTTATTTTGAATGAAATATGACTTGAAGAAGGGATTAATTTGACTAAAAAAGTAATATTATTCTTAATCACGATTACATTCATCATCATATAAGGCATATCATTATCAAAAGTTATTCCTTTTTTAACTTATTAAAATTATGTCACGTATGATGACGATTACAATGGTTGACTATAAATTGGTGTTCTAAAAAATGTAAAGTATTGTTGGACGTGAAGGCGAAACTTCAAACTTTACGAGTTTAACCGAGCCTAGAACGGGGTTTAAGTGTTAAAAAAAACATTTTTATTGTAAATGATAAGTTTATTAGTGAATGACAATTGTATCCCTACAATCCTAAAAATTATTATCATTGTATCCATAATAATTTCTTGTAAAGGGATTTGGTTCTTATAATAATATACACAAGTATATTGACTTATATTCTCTTTTTTTTTTCTTTTTTTCATTTTTTACAATATGTAATCAACAAGAAATCTTAATTTTTCAAAGTCTAGTTAAGGAAATAATTTTTTTATAAGCATAACAATCTACCACATGTAGCAAAATTAATTTGGCAACATATGATTGTTTTTTTCATAAATATACATATGCAATTAACATGTTAGCATTTCCTGTTCATCCATCGATGCCATATTTTTTTAAAATCATGCTACGTGTACAATCTAGTTTGACAATATTGATTGACAATTCACACTTGATAATATCACATTTAACTATTTAAAAAATTATTTTTAAATCAATAGATCAAATTTTGACGCCGCCAACATTGTGAACTATTATTATCAAATATAATTGTAGAAATAGCATAATTGTTTTTTTAAGCATTAAAGTGTCCTTTTATTTATTCAGCCACCACAATCATGCCCTAATTCTTGGACGCATATGAATTAAATCCTTCTTTTCATCTATTCTGCCGCCTTATTCATTAAAGTCTCCTTTTTTCTTTTTTTTTTTTTTTTTGGCCTTTTAATTTGCTCTTGATTCATGCATAATCAAATCATCATTTTGTCAACGACATACATATTTGTTAAATGGTTGTTCGAACTTGTTTGTCTGCGTGTGTCATGTGTGTCCCTCAATAATATTATTCATGTATCCAATTCATCAATTCATGATTGTACACTTTTGAGTTAATGAATTCATGTCATTAAATTTTTTTTAAAACCCAATCCACGTTAATGAATTCTAGTCAATTTATGCATGTTTATAGATTAAATAATATTATCATTGTGATGCGAAATTTAATATCTCATCATTATTTTTTTAGGTTTAGTAATAAAACACCAACTATTGAATTCATTATTAATTATTGTTACTTCTAAAGAAGTACAACTCTATAAATAATACATGGCTCCTGCAAACCTTATATTTTGAAATAATAATTTGTTATGGCTCGTAAAGTAGCACAACATTATAATTAATATTCCAAATAATATTACTTACTTTTGAAGAGCATGAACTATATTTTTCAATATTTCAGAAGAATATTAATATATTGTTCTTGAATAAGTAATAGTAAAATACAATGTACTCTCAAAGTAACACATAATTCGAAAAATATATTATTTTAACTTAGTATTTATCCCTGAAGGAAAACTGGCATGTTGATATTGACTATTTGATTCACCATTTATGTAACGTTTAATCATATTGTTCTAAACTAATTATTATTTTTTGCATCATTGCGTAGTTAATCAAATGACAAATATCACGAAACTTGAGTTTACTGCACTTGACATATTTGACAAAAACTATGTGTCACGAGTACTAAAAACCGATATCCATTTTCTCTCAAAATGTTTGGGAGAGATAATAAAATAAGTAAGCAAAAAATTCCTACATGATCGTGCAAAAACACTCATCTTCATTTGTCATCATCTTCACAAGGGATTGAAAATTGAATATCTCACTAAGCAAGATCCACATGTTCTTTGAAACTGACCCAACTTCCTTTTTGTCTATTCTGCATAGTTGGGCTCTTGTCTAACCTCTTTTCTCTCGCAATCGAACATGTTGCAGCGTAAACGGTGATCATTTCTGTTGCGCTTGAACAGGGTTCATTTGCAAAAGTTGGGGAAGGAGCTGCTAGTGTTTTCGACGACTCAGCTCTTTGACTTGTTGCCACATCTATTATCTAGAT
>CAIGRB010148112.1:18915-43343 GCA_903798255.1 Fraxinus quadrangulata
CCTCCTCCTCCTCCACCTCCACCTCCACCTCAATCACCACCACCTCCCCCGCCCTTGCCTCTCAGTTCTCCCTCGCCATCTCCAAGAAAACGCCTCTTCCCACCTCCAAACGAGTCACGTCCACATTTGAGCTCCCCACCGAAGAAAGATAAGCTAAACACGGGGAAGAAAATGGGGTTAATGTTCGCAGGAATAGCCGGGATCTTGCAAGTGTGTGTTGTGGCATTCTTGTTGATTAGGAGAAGGCAAATTTTAAAGGAAGAAGGTGTTTATTGAACCAAAACAAAAGTATATTTGGATATAAATCACATCATTCGAATATTTTTCTGTTCAATTCTTTTTTCTTGGTGGATCCTACTACATAGAATGTAGGGTTCCACTGGATAGAGATTCATTAATTGCGGCTTCCGATTGCGGCCAGGCATCAATGGTTTCGAGGACTTGTCAAATACCGGTGTCTGCATCTGGGTTCCAGCTCTTGTAAATTGGTAATTCTTGTTTTTATTACTAGTTTTTCATTTATTTGTTCATTAACTCATGTTGCTTCGATATTGTTTAGGATTTGATATGCAAATCTTTGTCAGGATGTCAAAAATATATGTTGTCTGCTGATTCAGTATGGCTAATATGTTACTGGAAATATGGGTTTTGGATCCTGCAATGAATTGAGCATAGTGGTTAGTCGAAGCTAAATTTATTTGGTAACAGAGCTCGTTTTTGTCGTGGTTGTGTCAAGATTGATAGCTGATTAGCTTGGAATAACAAATACAGAAGCCATCACCTGAGTTTTTCTTATCCCAGGAAATGTCACCACTTTGAGATTGTCTAAATTGAAATCATTAACCAATAGGATTGAACTATTCACTAAATGATGGGGGTCGATTTTTTTCATTTTGTTATTTATCATTTTCCAGGCTTTGTTTAAATTGCTATTGATGGATAGTAATCTAGAATGTATCTTTTATGAGTTCAAAAAACTGTAAAATGTTCTAACCTGCTCGTTGTTGGTTAAAGAAAATGACATTGGGTAATTGATCTCTTTAGAGTGATTTACACAAGTTCATTTTCTTTCCTCGTCTTGGCTTATGCACTAATCCTGGATCATCTTGTTGGGAATTTAGCCCTTGTTTGAGCCTCATTTTTTTTTTTTTTTGGTTAAAACAATGAGTTCTGGAACAGTGTTTTTTTTTTTTTGAATGTGATTAAAAAATAAATAAAGACTTTTAGGTTTATGTGTAATATTATTTTATTGGAGAATGTATAGTTGAAAATAAAAGAAAGAAATGTATTTTAAGATTAATGGAGCTCAAACAAGGGCTTATTTATACGAGCATAACGGAATTTAAAATAGTTTTAATTCTCATCAAAGATTTTCTTTGTGTTTAGATAGAAAATGTGATTAGAATTATACCTTTAATAAATTCTGCAAACTTCTTTGACAATCTCGGAATACAAACAATCATGATTTCCGCATACCATAGCTATTCAATCCAGCGTTCAACAATAATTCACACAAGAGAACAAGAATGAGAGATTATGGTTTCTCTTTCTTGTGCTAGCAAGAGTATAAATGTGTGTTGTGATTTCTCCAATCAGAACTGCTTATTAATTGATAGAATTTAAGTGAGCTTGACCCATCCATTAAACATCGGCCGACCTATAGTTAATTAATCTAAATAATTAAACTTAACCATCATTAATAAACAATTGAATTAATTAATTCTACAAATGTCCAACATTTATCCATTTATTAATTCATAATATCATTTTTCTAGTTTTCACTTTTTAGTGTGACCCATTATATTCTCGATCGATATCGAACGACGTAAATTATTATTTTGATCTAATCAATACATGTGATTATTAATTCGCCTAAATTAATTAATTCACTTTCGTCAACTCATATTGACGTTGACAATGTGTCGGGCTAATACATGTTATGAAAAATGTTAGTGGTGTGACAAAATCGAACTTGTTTATTTATTGTGAAATTATAATTCATTTGACAATATGATCTGATCAATTATAAGATATAAAAGTGTGTCAAATCTCGATTATTGATCATATCTTTCATCTCATTCTTAATTTAACAATAGTCGAAACTCTTTGAGACTTACATACTTAGCTTGGCCAATATTTTCAATATAAACTTAATAGAATGAAATGTATATCATAATCTTTTACTATTTAAGAGTGATGAATCCCCATTAATCATTCATAACCTTATTATGGTTTTTGATATACTCGAAAGATGTCGTATTAACGATTCTTGATAGAGCAATATCCAACATCACCAAAGTATGAGTATCCTAATATTATGTACTATGATGAGCCTCAAGTCGAATAATCAATTCCACTATCAAACGTTAGTAACCATCGATTGTACATGTGAAATCTTTCCAGTAGGTCTCCAATGTTTTGTTCTCTTAACAAAATATTCATGCGTGCATTTAAATGTCACTATATTTTAACTTGTGAGATTAGGTACTCATTTCATAAGTGAGAAATGTCACACATACTAGTCAATCCATAATAACAATATATGTATCTCATTATTATTTACGACAACGAATAATTTAAGATTCATTCATATATAATTTGTTTATTACAATTGCTACTTCTTGTGATTAACAAGTTATCAAAATTTGAATCTTCGGATTCTATTAATTTTAATTTATCGGAATAGTAATTTAATTAAATAATAGATCTTCCATAAATAAAATGCATCAATCATATTAAAAGTGTTGACATCCAAATCGATTGGACCTATGGCATGACACTTATGTTCACGGGATAATATCTCATCCTATTCCGGTTAAAAGAGAATATACAAAACCAGTGGAGGTGATGCAGATTGGGGATAGAATAAGCATAGTTTAGATGGTTAGGACATGTTTGTGTAGACATAATGAGGCTCATTTTTCTAAGGGTAACACGGTGTCGGTAGAACACATCGGGTGAGGGAGGGGTATACTAAATATACCATGAATTCTGGTAGTTACGAAGGATCAATGAATTTATCTCTTGCCTCTTGTTTATTGTTGTTAGATAGACTCGTGCGTCTCCTTATGTCAGTATCATCTGACAGGGACTTTTGCATCATTTTCAGGGACTAAATTTGTTAAATTTTGCACACTTCACCTACCAGTTGGTGCAGTTGATGGTTGTGGAGTTTAATAAGACATTGTAGACTTGTCATGTTTTCTTGGATACCTGGTTAACTATTGTCTGAAACTTGCTCTAGCTTTGGGATCTTTGTCTGTTTTCTATTACACTGATTATTTATCCCATCTTTTAGGGGATCATGAGAATATTTTTGGACAATTATGATTTTTAAGCTACACTTTTATGGTTAATTTCTTCATGCTCGTTGGGGTTCGCAGTTCACGAATAAATTGGCTACGTCTCTCAATCAAGAACCAATGGCTTTACAGGATTTTCTACAACACCTTCCACCAAGAACACTGCTCAATAGCCTCAATCAATTGATTCATCAACAAGATCAAAATCTCCACTACAATCTAACAATCGAGCCTCTAAGACTAATATCCTATTTATACACAGTAAAATGCCTCAATCAAACTGTACAATGACAGCCCAAGCCCTATTCCATGTATTTTCCACAATAAATCAACAAAATCAATGACTTTCACCAAACAAATTGGAGTAAAGAAAGAGTGAAGAGACTGTCTTCGGTGAGGGAGAAGCTAGAAGGCAGCCTGAAGGTTGATTGATCACAACAATGAATCCTCTTTAACATTAGACAAAAACTTTGTATCCCTCTTTAGTGGTTGTGATTCTCTGTTGGAGATCCAACGGCTGTGATTTAACCTGCCCATTTTACTTGAAATCAGTGGAGCAACTAATTTGATTCTCGAGTGTTGTAAAGGGAGTCGATATTTACATTTACCATTATCATATATAATCAAATAAAATATATAATTCTAAAGTCATCCATTATTTCTTTCATTAAATTTTTTGGACCTTTTTATAAAACCATAAAATATCCTCTTCAATTAAAGCGAGAACAATGGAAGAAATATCATTAGAGCTAGTACATAAAGATATGGTAATATATGAAAAAGAATTTGAAAAGTAAGAATTACTTTTTATCGTGAGTTTGATAAATTTAGTATGTGAAGGATTCTTGGTTAATGTTTGGATTATTCGACAATGTGCCTTTTGAATTCTAATAGTATCAACAATAAATTTCATTTCGAATTATTAAAATTTCTTTTGGGATTTTCTTTTCATTTTTTTATTTTCATGAATTGAAAATATTTGGCGGTTATTGTTTCTGCTATGATTATCAAAACAATAATTTTAGTTTTTTTGCTAAAATTATCTTTCTTTCTTCTTTCTTTTTTCATTTTTTATTTCCTCTTGAATTCAAAACAATAGTGGCTAATCTGTTGGGATTATGGAAATAAGTATAGAAATTTGGTAATATATATTAATGGCAATTATTTAAAATATGAAAGGATTATAAAGGAATTATGATGTGATAGATATATAAAAGGGCAACTTACAAAAATATCCTTCAATTTTGAGGTCTTTTGAAAAATCATATGAAATATATTTTTGAAGTAAAAAATACTCTGTAAAATTATAAAAAAGTGACACAGTGTCACTTTTTTTTTAAAAAAAAAGTGGCAATCTTACTTTTTAAAGTTAAGTGTCAATTTCTTATATACAATATTACTTTTATTAAAAGTATTATTTTTCACTAAAAGAAGTAGTAGAAATTTAAAGAAAGTGACAAAGTAAAAAAAAATAGTGACAAACACTAAAAAAAGTGACAAAAATTCAAAAATAGTAACAAACAATAGAAAAAATAACAGAAGTCTAAATAATGTGACAAACACTAAAGAAAGTGACAAAACACCAATTAAAATATTGAAATCAGTTCAATAAAATTGAAACTTTTCATTTAAGTCAATTAAACTAATATTGTTGAGAGATTCTTAAATCTCAATTCCCAAAAAGAAAGTGTCACTAAAAAAAGTAACAAAAAGTGACACAACCACCGTCTCTCCTATCCATTCACCTCCAAGCATCTTTAAATCAATTCACCGATAAAACACAAAGCATCTTTAAGTTAATTTACTGCCACAGTCATCTACCAACTCGAATTGAGGGAAGGAGACTGACTGACTTATTAATCAATATAATAATAAAGAAGTTGACATTCATTCAACAGAAGATTGCATCTACTCGAAAAAAGTAGTTGCAAAATCTGAACAAACTTATTTCTATTCCCCTGCTTCCTCCGGCCATTTTATTAAAATTGTCACTTTTTTTTTTTATATTAAAAGGTGACATAATGTCACAATCTACTCGAACACAGTAGTAGCAAAATCTCAACATACTTATTTCTATTCCCCTGCTGCGTCCAACCATTTTATTAAAATTGTCACTTTTTTTTTTAAAAGGTGACATAATGTCACTTTCTTATAAAATGTACGTCACTTTTATTACAAACTGATGTTTGTCACTTCAAAAAGTGACAAAAATTTCAAGAAAATGACAATAAAAAAAGTGGATACGAAAAAAATGACAAAAAAAAAAAGAAGTGTCAAACCACTGATCAAAACATTAGAATTAGATCAAAGTGACGAGAATATAAAAAAAGGTGACACAACTACCGTCTCTCACCTTCGTTCACAGTTAAGCATTTTTAAGTCGGTTCATCGATAAAATACCAATCAAAATATCAAAGTCAATTCACCGTCACCATCATCTATCATCTCGAATTGAGGGAGGGTGACTGACGGGCTTATTAAGCAATACAATATTAAAGGAATTGACATTCGCTCAATAGAAGATTACATCTACTTGAACAAGGTAGTTGTAAAATCACCACAAACTTATTTCTATTCCTTGCTTCTTCCAACCATTTTACATATGGCTCCAATAACTTCAGAAAGCTTCATCTGTGTAGCAATGTAAAATAAAATTAATTTGGTTAAAGCTTGTCAAAACTAAAACACACAATTACATTATTTACAAATTAAGTTCTCTTTTGTATTTAGATTGTAAATGATTTATTCAAGACACAACTATATGTAAAGTAAGAAATAACAGTATGCACTTATTATCTTCATAAGCTATTTAATTTATAATTTATCCAAACACAGAACATACCCAACATATTTAACCTATTGATGGAAGATATATAGTATTCCATGATTTTTTTCTCACTTGAACCACGAAACAAACAATTAGTAAGCAAAGTTGATTTCTACTATTTTTTAGTAGCTACAATTCATCCAAAAAATTTCCAGCAAAATTGCAGAACAAAAATAAAAATTTCACGCAATAAAATTCAAAAAGATGAAGAAATGAGATAAAAGACGGAAAGACCTTGAGTGATGTCTGATTTTTGAGAAGAAGGTGAAGAGTCCATAGCAGAAAGCGAGAAGAAATTAGTTTCTCACCTTGTTTAGTGTCCCTAAAGCTAAAGAAAATGGTGGTACAAAATGGGACTTGGATAGAGGTGAAGAGGCAGCTACCATGCTATAAGAGACCATTTGGTCATAAAGTTGTATCGTTGCAGCAAGATATAAAGATGAACGATGTTGCTGTTGGAATCTTCGTCGTTATTGACCACCATATCACAACCTTGTGCTTGTCAAAACAATTGAGATTTCATCCTCGGCTCGGTGGATCCATTCACCGGAACACACACACACACACACACAAAGAGAGAGAGAGAGAGAGAGAGGAATTAAGAGGATTAGGGAATAGTTTTAAAATTAATGGAAAATAGACAGTATTTTATACTTTGTAATTGTTTTTCACATGATTTTTCAAAAATGGATTATATTTAGGGTATATAGTCTAATATTCCCTATATAAAATGGTGGGATAAATATATAAAATTGGTGTGAATCATAGCCCTTGTTTTTCCATTAAAATTTTAATGCATTTTTCTCTTTCTTTTCAATCAAATATTTTTTAATAAAATAATTTTATACGTAAATTTAAAACTTTTTTAATCACATATTCTCAAAAAATTCACTATTTCAAAATACATTTTTTTTTTCCTAAAACCCCATTAAAATAGAGCCCAAAGAAAGGCATAATATTTAAATGAATGAATTTAATAAGAAAAATATTGGAATGTGACGTAGATGAAAATAATAGTTTTTTAATTTTTTAATTTTAATAGAGTTAGATATAGAGTTTGATAGATATATAACAATGATGGATATAAATAGTGGCCCCCATTGTAAAATTATGAGATAATTGTTTGTCTATTCAGTCTTATTAAAATATTTAGCTCAGTCATATATACTATAAGAGCTCTATAAAAGTATATTTTATTCATATTGTAACCCTCATTTTGAACCCGATGAATATGGGTTCGTTGTTATAATAAAACTACACCTAAATATCGACTCTCTATTTTCTCTCATGCTATTTTGTTTTATAATATGTTAGAATATTTCCAAGTGATTCTTTAAACATGAAATTCTCTCTATTTTAAAGAGTCGACATTTAAAATCATATTCCACGAGACTCTTTAAATTAACATTTTCATTTAGAAAGTGTGTTTGACTTTATAATTAAATGTATTCAAAATATTTCAATTTTCAATATAGAAAAATAATAAAATAATCTAAAGAAAAGTTAGTTAAAATAAAAGATAAAGAAAAATAATAAATATTTTTTCGGAGTAATAAAATTAAGTGTTAAATATAAAGAGTTTGTTGGAGTACTTCAAAATTTTAACTTTCTAAATTTATAGATGCTCTCCAAATGATAAATTATGCTCTTTAAAAATAGAGGGTCTTTTGGAGATGTTCTTATCGGTACTATAAAGCAATAGAAAGAAAATTCAAGATCAACGCTGCAAATTCATAGAATTTGGACAATCTGCGTAATTGTGATCAAAATGTTATTATCTCATATGAAATTTGGATAAAACGTTCAAAACTCATTGTACTTAGATGAGTCCCATCCATCTCTAGAAGGCTATATTTTATTCATTTTGTAACTATCCTTTTGAACTCTATAAATATGGGTTCATTGTTATAATTTTAAAATTATACACTTGAATTTTGACTCTCAATTTTCTCTCTTATTCTTTTAGTTTTATAATATGTTATGAGCACGATTGAGCTCACCCATAATAGAAAGAAAATTCTATATCAATAGTGCAAAAATTTGTAAAATTTGGACAGCCTAAGTAGCTGTAATCAAAATGCTATTATCTCATCATTTCGTGATCCCTTTTTCATGAAATTTGGGTAGAATGTTCAACACTCATTGTTCATCAAATCCAACGGTTAAGATCAAAATTCAACTTTTCATTTGGGAGAAATAGCAATGTGAACAGTAGATAATTTTTAAAGTACGATACTTTTTTTTTTTTAATTACGTCTTTGAATAATTGTATATCATAATTATTATATATCATAATTGTGAAGTTTTAGATCAATTAAATCTTTTGATTTACCTAGTTCTCCTGAAGAAACATATGTTTGTATTTTGATATTATGATATTATTACAACACAACTTTACTATCTTTAATATTCTCGAAAAAGATATAATATTATTAATTTTCTTGAATAGAGTACAAATATTCAATGATGTTTATGCTTCTAAAGAAACATAACTAAAAATTATATTTATTCCAAATGAATATGTTGTTGATGATCTCGAATAACACAACTCGTGTTATATAAATATTTCAGAAAAATATTGTGATATTGCTTTTGAAAAGCATAAAATATTACATATTAGTATTATTGAAGAATATCTTATCGTATTCTTGAGTACACACAATTTAGATGTATCAAAAGTCTAGAAGAATATTGTGTTATTCTTGAAAAAAAATCCGACATTTATATTTTGTTAATATTCTAGCAGAATATTACTTGCTTATGGAGGGCATAACTTCTAAGGTAACATATTCAATAAGAATATTGTGTTATTATTCCCGAAGAGCATAATTTTATAAGTTTCAATTCTCGAAGAAAATTAATTATTATGTTGATCCGAAGTATGGATTAAATCTCTATTATCACTAGTTGAAATTGTGACTAAATCCCTATAATCTTGAAAATTAATTGGGGTGATAAAAGGGACATCACCATCCTCCTTATTAACTATCTAGATATGATGCATCTAATACATACGTTTACTAGAAAATTGTAAAGTGTTCGCAATCCAAAGTTTGCGAAGTTATTGCTCAAATTTTAAATTATGAACAAAAATTTCGGATTATATCATCAAGAAAGTGTATCATATCAATGCTAGTGAGTCTACATTCTAAACTTTTGATAAATATGGATTGTAATTATGATAAATGGTTTGACACAATTGATTATTAAGTACATCCAATTAATTTCTTAACCATTACCGTTGGGAATAAAGTACCTCTAATTTCTGTTTAGAAAAGGCTATTATGCATCATACCGACATCAAATTTCTCCATATTATAATTGGCTTTGGTCATAGCCTAATATTTTCCATCTAATGATTTTCAAAAATACAATATATGTATAATTGTTGCACTGAAGTGTACTAATATGAATATTAAAGAATAATGGGAATACAAGTTTGAATCCTTATAAAATATCTTAAGCCCTAACATATGATATTTTATAACGTAATTTGTTGACTGTAAATTTGATTAAACTGTTTTGTAAACATTAGGGGAAGAAATTAGTAGATGATAATGCATTATATAACACTATCTACATCCTCGCACTTACAATATGAAAAGATAATTCAACTATAAGATGCATTTGTTGACCTATAAAAGATTTATAAGATCTCATATACTAGTTATAGATGCTCCATATCGTATTAATGTATTAAAATGATAAATTATTAGCATTATATAAATTGGTGTTCCAAAAATCGTAAAGCATTGTTAGGCATAAAAAATGTTTTCTAATTTTTTTTTTTTTTAAATTTTAATCGTTTTAAATTATTTAATAATAAAAAATAATACATACCAAATATCTAAAATTATAAAATACTATACTTAATAATTTCTACAAATCAAAGTTTTTATGCCTAGATTTTGGTATTCTTAAGCATCAATATAAACTAGAAGATGATCGTTTATTGGTATTCCTTTGGAATCAATGAAACTTTGATATCATGTTCGTTTATTTATTATTTTTATTTCTTTTGCGCTACATCAGTACTAAATAGATTATTTTGTGTGTTGATTTAAAAATTAATTATCAACGATCACAGAATAAGAGGTTTTATTCTTATTCTATTAAGGTTGTAATAGTTACTACTCTACTAATTGGTATATAACACTGGTACGCTTAGTACTATATTTGAAAGTGTATTGGATTGGATCATTTTGTACAAGATTTTAATTCTATTGTATAACAGTGCTATAGATAATAATAGATTTTAAGTGTTGATAACCGTAGATTTAAAACTAATTCTATCGCAGGTTGAAGAAAAAAATATAAAAATATGATAGAACCAATTACAAAACTCTATAGGAAATGGAATTTATGCCCCAATTTCAAGTGAGTTATTAAATTTCGTTTGTTGTATAACTAGATTATTTAATGTATATGTATTTTCAATCCTGATATCAATCAAATCTAATGATGTCATTCAGATTAGGGTTGAGTTTTCTAGGGAAATCTTGATTCACTTCTAGTGAAGTCTAATATACTTCTTTATGGAAGAGGGTAGAAAATGAAATTTAGACGTGTGATTATGTTGGAAATAATGAAAAAGATGGGAATAACTTTTATTTGAGTTATTCTACTTGTATACATGGCCTTGTACAAGGGGGATAGATGCTCCCCTGTTATAGGGGGAGAGATGTATAACATGGGGACATCTGCCTCCCTAAACGTGTACACCATGTACACATAGCATCTCTCCTTTCATTTATAGACGTTAGGGTAGCAATGCTGATGTGGCAGTTAACATAATTGTGGAAATGTCCAATTGTTCACTCTAAACAAAATCCTTTGCTCTCAATTGACCATTGAATTTTGGCGAAGCTTTATCTTCCCAAATGACAATGATGGACCGAGTTCATACCCATACTAACATCATTAGGCCCAGGTTGATAGTCGATCGATTGGGACAATTAATTCACACGACTTGTCCATATTCACACCAGTCTTATGACCGTCCCAACTTAGCTTACATGGAGGGCTCTTGAGGGTCACTCAAGAGGTGTTCTTGGACACGTATCACCCCTTTAATGAGTAATGCTATTCAGAGTGAAGATTACTGATAGTTGTCCTACGTAACATACGCGTGATAGTTTGTTATTTGATGCATAAGATAATAAAAAATTACCACATTAACTTATTAAATTACAAACAGCCATATATGTCGACTATCGATAGTCTTCATTACGAATAATATTATTCCCCCTTTAGTATGTATGACAAATGATGTCACATTGTCACCTTCGCGACGTGATGCCTAGATCAAGTGTCTTTTCGTTTCTTTTGTCAGCACACAAAGTCATAATACTTATCATTTAATGCTAAATGTCACACATTTTTCTACACAGTACTTCTAGATTCCCGAGCAGGAAAACACATACCTCTTAGCTTTTCAAATTTAAACTTTCCAGCTTCCCTCCTCATCTAAACACTCCATTTAGAAAATTATTCTTCTTCCTTTAAGTTCTCTTATCTTTTTCATACTTCCATTCCTTTCTGACGAAAATTGTGAGAACTGAGGTAGCAGCATTTCGTTTTCTACGTAATTATGATCTTTTGAAAGATTTGTGACCGAGGCATTATGAGTGGAGTGTGAGTACTTTTGCTATGTTTCATTTCTATTTGAGATCGCCAGTTGCTCGTGACGTCTTTCATTTCGACTGGGAGGTCCCTTTTTGTTTTCTCTTTTTGTTCTTTAATTCTCTAACCTCTTATAGCCTCTTGGTAACCCATGGTTCTTGAGTCTATTTACCATAGTTGCGACCATGGACAACATTTGTATCTCTTTGGCGCCTAGTGCGTCTATTGAATCGCTTGATATTGTCGCAAAATGTCTCATTCTCACATTGTACAACTTGCATAAAATCGATTGAAATCTCATCCTCATTCTCAATTTGTAAATATCTGATTATGTGATTCAGATTAGGTTTGTGTTTTTTGGTGAAGTCCCGATTTATTTTCGGTGAAGTTCAGTGGACTTTTTTATGAAAGAGCATCGAGAGAGATAGGTTGCATTGAGAGAGAAAACTAGCTGGGGGTTGTGTTGGAATGAATGAAAATGGTAGGTACGACTTGTATTTATAGATGTTGGGTTTGCAATACAGACGTGACAATTAACACTGTAGTCGAAATGTCTACATGTTTACTTTAAATGTAATCCCTCAAGGGTTGTGACCATTGGATTTTGGTGAAACTTCATCTTCCCAAATGAAGATGATGGATCGAGTTCACACCTTCATCGTAGCGAGAGTTCAGCGGTCTACCGTACTAACATAAAATAGAGTCAATTAGCTCAACTCCATTATTTGTCGAATAGTAGGAATAAATGATGACACGATGTTTATAGATTTTCCTGAACACATAATATTAACTACCACATCACTGTTCCATTGTCAAGCTAACGATGCCCAAAGTATTTTGATTAAAACATTATAAGTCCTTGTTTGGTCTCCATTATTTTAAAAATTCTTTTTTCTCTCTTTTATTTTCAACCACATATTCTTCAATAAAATAACATTATACGTAAATTCAAAATTTTTACTTATTTTTTAATTACACATTCTCCATCAAAATACTATTATAAAAATGTATTTTGAGCAAAAATTGGGGCTTAAACAGGAAGTTCAGTAATACGATGACCGACAAAATTAACTTCTAAATTTAGCACCAGGATAAGCTCCAATTCGATGTGCACCAGGATCCAACCAATTAATGCCTCTTTTGACAAAATTAAGAATATTAAAGCCTCTTTTGACAGATAAGCTCCAATTCGATGTGCACCAGGATCCACAAAGTGTGCCAATAAAAGATGAGTCAAATCAGCACCACCATCCTTATTAGCTTATTAGGTGTACAATTGACTCATCTTTGTCCAGCACATTTTTATGGGCCCTAATGCTTATAGGATAGCACCTTGGTGGTCAAACATGCATTAAATTAAATCACTTGATATACAAGTTCGGTAACCACTAAACATTCTTATCCATGACCAGATATGATAAGTAAAAACAAAATTAATGAAATATAAACAAATATTTATCATAGTTCTTAATTACAACAATCTTAATCAGTAAATTAAGAACAATAAAGGAAATAAGATATGAATGGTTGTATTCACAAATTTAGTGTGATAGGGTCAAAACCAAGATTGGTAAAGAATTAACCCATGTTTGATGATCATTATTGTGTAAAAATAATGTTTTGAATAATAATTTTTTTAAAGAATGTATGATTAAAAAGAGAAACAAAATTTATGAATTTACATGCAAAATATTTTATTTTCTGAATGTGTAGTTGAAAATGAGTATGAAAAATAAATTATTTTATTTTAAAAAGAGTCCAACATTGGCTAAATGTCGTCAATGTTAAGTTTGAATATAAATCTATTTCAAAGTAACAAAAAAATGACCACCAATTATGTCAAAAAGTTAAAAGGGAAGTACAAATAATGATAATATAATGCATCATAAATGGGACAGAGAAGCAAAGTTAGAAACAATATATAGTGAGTTGGTAGTAATTAATGAGGTTCTCACATTTTCTAGAAAATATAACTCGAAAAATGAGTATTTACACACTTGCATACAATTTACAACGTTGTATAAATAAAATGGTTTGACTTTGTAGAGTTCTTTCCTCCCACATACCACATATGAAAGTCTATGGTGATGTGATAAGTTCGACATGCTAAATAATAAAGTATATAGTCAATGCATTAACGAAAGCATTTATTAACTTTCTAAGTATCGTTAAGCCTGTGGTTTTGTAAGTGGTCAACAAGAATTGGGAACACGTATTATTTGAAGTTTAACCATCAATAATTAATACACAAATCTAATAATGCTATAAGGTTTTTCTTCATACGTTACAAAATAAATTCAACTTTTTAACATCGGTGGAAAAATAACTAGTCACAAAAGAGTACAAATTGTTACCAAAACACCTATAATATACCTGTCTTTGCATTCTTACTCACTTTACTCTTGTGTCTCACTCTTGAATAATCTTCTCTTCGTCCAATTCGAACATCATGTTCGAATTAGGAGGGTTTTGGCCAAATGATGGTGGAAACACTTCATCAGCTTCTTGCCATACGGTGCAGCGTGAGGTTCATGTGTTGCTAGTGGATCACGATTTTGATTGTTTGATTTCTACAGCAAAAATGTTAGAGCTATGCTCATACAGAGGTAGACAAATCAAAAATTAATTTATCACTTCATAAAACATTTATCAAGATTAAATTTTCAAAGTCTTCTTCATTTTCCTTTTTGATCTAATTGCATTGCATATATATGGTTTAAATGATTTAAAGTGGCCATATTTTTAGACAGTGAAGCATCCAAGAGATTTTACTTCTGTTGAAAACTCATTATTTTTCTTTATTTTGAATTACATTTGTAGTTTTTTCTGGTTTTTTGTACACTCATTTGGCGAAAAAAAAAAATAGGTTGAAGATTTCATGTTTATATGGAGACATGATTTCTCTCTCTTTTGTTCTCAAAGGTCATTAGATTGTTTAATTGATACAGTAGATTATGCATACTAAATGTGTAAAAACATGCTTAGTGAATATATATATTTCCAATATTTTGTTGCGACAATGTTTGCATGTATAATTATTTGAATGAAAAGTTACCCGCCGCGCTATTTTTTGAATATATACATATCATTTATTTCTTTACCGTTGTACATCAAAACATGATACGATGTATATTATTAAAGTTCTAATTTATCATTATTTTATATATATATTGGTAATTATTTTTTCCCCTGCAGGCCTGGCGCAAAACAAATTTTCTTTTCTATTCTCTCCCCCACTAAACTTAGCTGCTTTCTACTAGTCAATGAGAAAAATGTATCAAGAAATTTTCGAACATCTATAGAAAAATCAGATGTGCTAATTTATATAATTTTTGGGAAAAGTCAAGAAAAATTATTTTACAAAAAATCTGAACTTTTCTTCCATCCATCCTTCATTTTTTATTTATTTTTAATCTAATTCTTCTTTATTAATAATTAAAAGGTTTTCGGTTTTCATTCTTGTTCTTTTAGCCAAGTAACTTGTCTTTACTAATATGTTGTAAGTTTTCGTAGTCGCATTATTTTCCTTGTCACTAATTAGTCTTCCGAAATGAATTTGTCTCAGTTACATGTGTTGAACTTGCTTCGACTGCTTCAAAAATGCTTTCAAGCGAAAAATCAAATTTCAATCTTGTGATGGCAAATATAAACTCACCCGATATGCACGGATATAAGCTTCTACAACAAGCAGTCAACATGGACCTTCCAGTGATTTGTAAGTATTTCTAGATTCTTATTAATTTTCTGGCCTATTTCTTTTCCTTCCCCGCAAAGAACTGAATATTAATAAATTTAGATTCTCCTACATGAATTTAAATTTTCTAGTCAATCTTCTCATCTCATACATATATTTTCCTTCCAATTATTTTTCTTCATTCAGTGTTATCAGTTGAGGACAACGAATTCCTTGCAACGGGAGCTCTAGAAAACGGAGCTTTGCTCTATATCAAGAAACCAATTACATTGGACATCTTGAAATGCCTTTGGCAGCATGTGGAGAGAGAGAAAATGAGCATTCATAAAGAAAAAGGAAGGGTGATGGGAATGACTGAAGCAAATAATAAGGGGGGGATTGAATTTAGAGGAGAAGTTGAGGAAGAAAACTACATTGTTGGAAGCAACAACATGAAGAACAACAAATATAAAGGAAAGAGGAATATACTAGAACGAAAGGGTTTGATTGAGGATGAAGAATGTGAACCAGAACATCAAATAATCGACAATAAGGTTCGGAAAAGATTATGCACGAGAAGAGTATACACTGAGTGGACTCGAGAACTTCATGGAAAATTTATGGATGCTGTGCGGCAGCTTGGTGATGGAAGTACGTTTTTTGTTCCTTTAATTATTGCATTTTATCATTTTAATTTTATATTAATAAAGTTACTGATACTATAATCTCTATGTATTGTGTGTTTTGAGTGAGTGTCCAAAAAATATATAGTCTAGTGTAACACAAGATATATGTACACGTTTCGTGTTTAAAAATGCAGGGTGTTTCCCTAAAGAGATCTTGAAGCGAATGAAAGTGCCTGGCCTAACAAGAATGCAAGTAGCAAGCCATCTTCAGGTTCGTTTTCTACACGCATGCTTGGTATGATGGACGTGATTACTGAAGAAGGCTCGAGCATATATTCGTCACACAGAAATTTCTTATTTATTCTCTCAAAATTTACTAGTTTAATTATCTCAAAATTTCTCATTTATTCTCTGTACTTATTTGTTTTTCTTCACAAAGAAATGCCGGAATGACAATTGGCGACCTCCCGAAGAGCGAAAATATCAGCAAAACATTGTTCCTACAGCATCTTCAGACGCTGATTCATCGGGCCAAATTAAGCTTAGAAGATTCGGGTCAATGCCTTGTCATCGGGAGCATCCCAAAGCCAGTGAAGGTTCTAAAATCCATTTTGAAAAGGACATTCCCAATGATGGTGGACATGAAACTATAACTATTAATGCACCAATCATGAATTCCCATCAGCTATATCATGAATCTGGTCCAAGTAATATCAGACCTGGCTCAAATCCTTCATCAAACCCTAGATATCCATCTGATGGTTTCTTTAATTTTCTAGACATGGACTACTTCATTCATAATTATTCTAGTACGCAACAAGGATCTGGCACGGACATGAATCAAAAAACTTCGCTCGAAGCAATTCATGATTCTGACCAAGTTTACCCTGATCAGCAGGTACAAGGTTCCTAATTCCATGTAATAACATTCTGATATTTATGTTAGATCATAACTAGTTGTCGTACAAAATATGTTTAAACATTTAGTTGACACTACATGACATGTTTACAATTTTCTGAGTAAGGTGGATTGAAAGAGACATATAAACGTCGATGTACATCGTACTGTTTAGTTGTACTGTAAAAAATACATACGTACATACATTTATATAAACTCACACATATCTACGATCACACAGACAGACTGTGGTTTTGATTAATCTACTTTGTATTGGTTGACTCGTACTGCAGAATTCAGCAATGCCAAACGCGGATAGCGGGAGCCACTGGAGTTCAGAGACATCAATCTTTGCAAGCAACTCATCAGAAACTGAAGGCCAAGAAACCTAAATAACTTCAAGAGTCTAGGAATATTGAATAAAATGTGCACATGCAGAGACATTTTGCATCCAGTACTCTATCAAACTTGCTAAGTTTTTAATTTCTTGTTTTTAGGTACAAGAACATCAAACTATATAAGACCTATGCTGTAATAATTTGATCTGCCATTCTGTCCAACTCTGAGAATAACACCAAGCTTCTTTCTAGGGTTCAAACTAGTCATTTGTTAATTTGCCAAACAGGAAAAAGCACAGATGTTGACACGATATCTGTTATGGACACTCCCAAGAACAAATATATAGCTAATACCCTATTTGTTTCCCATTTTCTGTGCAAAAGTAGAAAAAATGTAATCGTTGCCTTTAAAAAGTGACCGTTGCCATTGAAAATATGTGAGGAGCAAGTCAAATGTTGCGGTTAGGTGAGATCCTAACGTAGCGGAAGATTATAGGAAAGATGAACACCTCACAAATATGAGAAAAACTCAAGAAAATTTTTATTCAATTCAAAAACCGTGGTTTCAAAGTGATTACAATGCTTTAAATAGTAAAAATAACAAAATTCGAAAAATAAATAAATAAAAAAAACGATATTTTTTCATAAATGAAAAAATTCGAGATAACAACTTATATTGAAACTCCTAAGATTAAGGATCGTCTTCCGACAAACGGAATACAAATCCGAATTTTATTGAATGAGATATTCCAAAATAAAAATTACTATAAATGACAAAAACGTTTAATCGATGGCCTAAACGACGAAATCTGCCCAAAATTCGAATTAGACTAGCAATTCGCCAAAAAGGGGACAAACCCAAAATTATTATGAAATCAATTTTTTACCTTGCGATCCCACTTCATCATAAACTGTAACTCCTTATGTAGTTCATCAAGTCCACTAACAGTTGGATTTCTTCTACAAATGAGGAATTAATGAGAAACAAACAAGGGCTAAAGAAATAATTTCCTAACTGATATGATCATTTTTTTTATCAACCCAGAACAATAATAGCCGAGAATGTTTTCGCTCATCTTGGGAGTTTGCTCAAGGTGTCCTTCTTGAATGTCTTTGTCGGGCTTAATTGTCGCACGTGACGATTCCACATCACTTCGAGTTTTTATCTTTATCCCTTTCTCTATTTCAAAAGACATACCTTAGTAGGATTCTACTTCCATCATGCACTTATCCAACCGCAATAAGATTGGATCATAATTAGCTTACAATTCCTCGTATTAAAATACTCAAGTCTTTTACATCTCTTAAATTGGCAAGCCTTCAAGTATCCTAATCCTATAAAAAGTGTGTTACTTATCTCTATAAATACGAGACCTAGTTCTTTATTCAGTTATGCTTTTACATTCAATTTATAATTTTACACTTATTTCCCCCTTTCACTAATTTAAGCATCAGAGGGGCGACGAGGGCACACTGACACCTTTGTTTTAGGTACAGAAGGGCACACCTCACTTGGTTTGAATTATAGATTAACTCCTGATAGAATTCGAATTTGTTCTTAGAAATATTTGGGCGAAATCATTGAGCGAAAAAAAAATGTTGAAGAATGTTCCAGAAGAAAAAACAGATTCAATTCCAATATCAAGATTCGAGAGCGAATCTTCTTGAAGAAAAAGGGTCTGATGTAATCCAAGGAGGGTGCCGATTATTCAAGAATTGAAGTGTGTTGAAAGGAGAAACCGCTTGGAAGAACTAATGCAATCAAAGAATGAAGGGACTGAAAAGTTATAACTATGAGACCGCATAGTTGCGAAACTCATGCGATCGCAACAAAGCATACCGAGAGCAAAGTGGAGGCTAGAAGCTGTTCTATGTGACCACAAGTAAACATAACATGCGGCCGCATAGAAATAATCCAAGGAAATTTTTTGAAATTTCGCGAGTTTCTTTATTCAATTAGGATTCTATCTATAGCATATCTTTTGTAATCTTTTCAAGTTAATTTCGTTTTAATTAGGATTTTATTATATCATTGTAATCTTTTAGAGTTATTTCCATGTTAAACTAGGTCTTAGGGTTTTAGCATAAATATGCATTATTTCTTTCATTGTAAACTAAGAAAAATATTGTGAAATTAAATTGAGAGGCNTCAACAATCTAAGTGAGGTTCGTAAATTTTGTAATCACGGGGCCGAGATATTCTTGTAATTGTCTTGGTTTCTTGATTCAATTATTTATTGGATCGAACTTTAAATTCCGGGTTTGAATTCTTAAATTGTGTAGCCAAAATGTCATCATATCCATTTGTGATTGTGTTGGTTGTTTGGTTTATTTTTTTGGGATCAAAATCCATAAACCTTATTTGTCTTAGGCTTTTTTGAGTCGGATTCAATCTTCTGTGAGTTCCGTAGTCACCGTTGCTACTCGGGTTCACATCAATTAGGAAGAAAGATAAGGAAAGAGGTGGGATGAATGTTCCAACTAGGTCATGAGATTTATTGAGAGTAAACTTGGTTGTTGTGTGTACATTTGTTTGTAATCATTTCTAAATGTGTGTGATTGCTTAATTCTATTGCGGTTATATGTTACATTTCAATATGTTTGATATATGTATTTGCATGAATGTGAGAGTAATCTCATTACTTTGTGTAATGTGTTTGCATGCATAGTGGGTTGAGATCTATGACAATACTCTTTTTTTTCATCCGTGTGGTGTGATAGTGAGAAAAAATAGGAACATCCATTTTCTTCTTTATCTTTGTGAATCTGTGTGGTTTGTAAGATTATATAAGGCAATTATATGGGTTATCTTCTTCCTCTTTGTGAGCGTCTTTTGTAAGTGTAGTGAAGTAACCAACTCATTCTTTTATTCTCTTTATCAGTGCCACATTAACCCTTTCTTTTGTGGGATAAATCTTTTGTAGATTTCTTGAGCATTGGTGTTGCAGTGACCTTGTGGTGCATGGGTCGATTTAAATTGAACCTTGACCTCTCTGGTAGCCAAAAGTGTCGATTTGCCATAGTTAATTTGAGATGCATTAGCAGTATGCCTTTTGGTAATGTGGAATATATATTTGTTCAATCCAACATAACTCAGCCTTATTTTCTTGTGTATTAACAATTGAATTAACCAAATTTAGTTAGTAATCTCTTTCGAACAAAACTAATCATATTTACATTTTCGAATATATTATATCTCTATTTAAATTAATACATATAAAAAATTCAATTGCAGTAATTCAATAATGATTGCAAAAGTTATAAAAGTATTTGTGTAACTCTTATCGAAATCTATGTTACTTATTGCATGATCTCGGCAAATAAATCTCATCTCGATCTCAATATTGTTCTTAAATCAAGCAATTGATGATCAAACAATTGAATATAAATTAAATACATAATAAAAAATTAACACAGTTGCATGAAATCAAAAATTGAATTAAATGAACATTATCCTAAGTTACATTGTTCATCATATCAACTAATTATTTAATCAATCATAATTGTGGAATTATATGATAAAAAATTAAAAAATCGCCGGATTCAGTACAATGAATAAGGAAAATAATTCTACTAATAGTTATTCTTTGGCACCCCATTTTCAACAATTGATCACCAATCCCCTTTTCAAAGCATGTACATTTCCCAATTAATTGTGTTCTTCAACTTTTAAATCGGAAATTGAGATACAAATTTTGAGAATTTAATCTATCATGATGGGTATTGCCTCAAGATTAGAATATTCGAAATTGCTGAAAATTATACTTTCACTGTGTGATTTGGTCCCCTGTTTCCTTTTTCTTGTCGGATTGAGTCCTTAAATATTGCATTTGAGGTCCTTCTACTTCCGAACGCGACTCCTTGATCCCCAACTTCTAGAATATGTCTACTTTAGTCCTTTTTTGTCAACTATTATTGTTTTTCATTTGTTCTCGTCCAATACCGATTTGTTTCTAAAATAATCAATAAATACATAAAGTTAAGTATTTGTATCTCGTTCATAAAATTATTCTCGCGTATCATGTTTTAACGACCAAGATAAGTGAAATATTTATACTTATCAAGCATCCCTAAACTTAAACACATGTACATCTCCAAATAAAGTAAAATCGAAATTTAACTAAACTAATATAATTTAATGTTTCCTCAAAGTGAATATCTATATCATAAAATTTAAACAAGTTAATAAAACACAAAAATTAATAGTTATTTCACAAACTCGACATATCTTATATTCAGCGTTTGAGTATGTATGTTAAATATTCTCGATTTCATCGATGTTACTTGAATCAAGTCATGTATTTCAACTTTCGAAGTTTCTTTTCCCAAACAACACTAAATATCATATACATCTATATAGTCTCTTATCATTCGTATTTCTTTCTTGGTCTTTCAATTTCTTTTTACGAAGGTAAATTAAACAAGTGATATTATACTTATTGTTATCATCAACTCAACCTCTCCAAATTCCTAATTGATGACCAAGACTTAGCCGAATAGAGAGAGTACTTATAGTTGTTTTGCTACTACCTCAATAATAAGAGCATTTTATGTGCTTATTCGGATTTATATTCTTATTTATTTAAATGTAAATTGAGAAAATATTTGTTAATTTGTGTAAATTATGTTAATTGTAAAAAAAATCACAACTTGAATATAATTTATGTGAAAAGATATTTGGAGATTAATTAGAGTTGATTTTAAGTAATTAAAGATCAATCGAATTTTAAGAGATCAACTGAAAGTATTAATGGAGCATCTAGTAAAAATTCATAACTTTTGAGGGTTAAATTCGAAATTTGAAAAGTTTGAGGACTAAATTATAAGCTTTTGAAGCTTGCGTCGGATAAATTATTAATTATTTTGGAATGAAGATGACTTAAATACAAATATTATAAGAGGAAGGACTAAAGTGATATGAAAGATTAAGTTCAACTAGAAAAGAGTATTATTTTCTTTTTATTCTCAAATTCCTTGTGAAAACCAATTTGAATAAGGATTCTATCTAAATCTTATTCTATAAATATATATCTTAGTTTTAACAATTAATGGAAGCTTTTAGAATTTCATAATGCACAAATATTGAAGCCGAGATTGTGAGGTTTCATTGTACAAATCTTATACAAGCCCAAAGGGAGGAAATAATCAAGAAATCAATCAAGAAGTTAGGGTTTCAAGATTTTATAAGAATAATGTGGAATCTTGGTACAAGATCTTCATCTTGTTCCCATTTTTCCTTAAAATTTGGTGATGTGCTTTAGTTCCTTCTTGTATTTATCTTCTCTCATGATATGTAATTAAGTAATTAGTTAAGATTAATGATTGTAACCCCATTTTGAACCTTAATTTTAATTAAAAGAGTTTTAAATCTCCAATTGATATTGCAAACTATTTTTACTTCTATTTTTAATGCCGGATTGATTGACCACTAATTCATTGATTTGTGAATGATAATTACATCGAGAGGCAGATTATTTATTTAGACCATGCAGTAAAAGTCGTTAATTGGTATAAAAGTGTAGAATATATTTTCTAGTTGGTACGATCATTACATGAATTCTTAAATATTTATGACATTTATAGATATAAAATTGACTTAATTAAATAGAATCAATTGGAACTCAAGAGACGTAAATTGAATTCTTTAGAAGAATTCGACCTGGTACACATAATCAATTTTACAAAAATTTGAGATTGAGATTAAGGAGAGAGTTATTATGAACTCGTGAATCTTCCACTTAAAATCATTATATAAAAATTCACTTTTACTGTTTTAGTATATTTATAATAAAAAATCATAAAAATAAGATGAACACATTTTATTAGTCCTTAATCAAATTGAAGTTAGAAATCATTTAACCAATGACTAGATAGTAGTTGTCGTAAAACGATCATCCGAAGGCATTGATCCACTATATTGCATGTTGCGAATCGTATAGTTACAAGATATAAAATCGACAACATTCAATACACTTCACCGTGTGTCAAATTTTCTTTTCTTTTCTTTTCTTTTTATTTTGTCCATTTTTCTATTTTTGGAGTTCATTATGATTTTTTTAATGTAGTTCACTTTACTTTTTAGGTAGCCTTCTTTCCCAAGTACATAATCTTCTAAACATTGGTGGCTAATAGGACCAAATTACTCATGATTAACTTCACACTACAACGTAGATAACTTTTTCCTACGTATCATGGCTAGTGCAATGTCTTTCAATTTTTTAGGCCAATGATAAGAATCGAATATAATAAAGCGATGATGTATTTAGTTTTGATGGATCTAATCACCTAAACAATGAATTTTCAATGTGGTTCTAACTGGGATGATTAGGATAATAAATAAATGATAGTATTAAAAATTTCTAAGGTAATTAATTTACTTCCGCCCTTTGCTGAGGGGCCTGTGATGGGTGGTCCAGGACATAGGCTAGCGTAAGTTGGGATACCTGGGTATAAAAAGAAAAAAAAAAAAAAAGAATGAATTCGCGTTCAATTTGATCAAAAGTCAAGTATAAATTAAATTCATGACATAATGGGAAATTCGAGAGTCATCATGAACTTATTCAAATTTTTATCTTAAATAGTTGCAATATTATCATTGGATTTGAATAACATAATTTAAGTTAAGTTCGAACACAATCACGCAAAATAAAGCTATATATATATATATATTAATCACATTCAAATCATTCCTCCAGATTAAATTACAAGAAACTTTATATTTTTCACCCTCAAACCTAATTTCTACATTTTCCTCAATAAAAATTAAATAAAAGAGGAATTTTAAACTCGCGTGATAAGCGTTGGACGGTGGAATTGACCTTGAAGCTTGTAGAATCTTTTCATTTTCTTTTCTCCCTTTTAAAGGATGTCTCCTTCTTTGTGTCAATTTTTTCTGCAATTAGGATTATAGGCAACGTTAGCAACAATTAATAAGCAATAATATTCAGGACTCAATAATATCATAATTCAAATACATCAACTACTTATCTCATCTATCTCAATTCAATATAAAAAAATATTGAAGAGTTGTAACAAAAAAAATTCACGATTATAAGCAATGACACTTTTGAGTGAAACTTGAAATCTTCATGATTTCAAAACCTCATATATATTAATGATGAAATCAGTTGGTGATTGTGTTA
>CAIGRB010148117.1:0-11622 GCA_903798255.1 Fraxinus quadrangulata
GAATATCTACTTATAACTAAATTAAAATTTAAACAACAAACATATAAAACATAAATAAAATGAACAATTTTGAAAGCTGTCGTTAATAAAAAGTTGTTAACAACTTCTTTTGCTGAACTTAAAAAGTTTAGCTATAAGTAAATCATTAACTTTTTGAATTACAGGCTAGAAAAAATAGCATATCTAAGCTTATTTAGCACAAAAAGCTTTATTAACCTTAGTTAAGCATACTTTTAATAAAGCGATGAAGTCATTAGAGACTTGTCATAATTATCATGTGAATAAATCCTTTGAGACTTCTAGCGAGGAGATGTTAAGATTTACACCCATAATACAAAGAGTGAATCCAACACCAAAAATATAAATATCAAAGAAGTGAATTACAGGTGTCGTAAGAAATAGGAAAAGTTTTATAAACTCTAATAGTTTCAATTATATATATGCTCATAAGGCTATTTCGAATATGGACATTTGACATGTGAGCACGAAAGATAACTGATTTTATATGTTACCTTTCTGTTTGTAATTATACTGTGTGAGTCTTTTCAACTGTGTTCTTTAGTATGAATTAAATGAGTATAACGAATATTTTCAACAATTTTTTTGCACAAATATGATTATCCATTAATAGCAAGATCAACGAGGATGTAGAAAGTATTCGTTATAGCAAATGTCTATCGCAATGTTTCGTATGTATATAGTCATCCTATTTCGAGAAACTAATTTTATTGGATATCCAAAAATGAAGTATTCTATATATTTGAGGAAAAAAAATTGCACAGTTTAGACTGAAGAAAAAGTTTTACGTTTGATTAAATTAGTATTATAAATATAAAATTAAAATAAATAGAAAATGAAATATTATAGTAAATAATAAATAGTTTAAATACTCACTCATTATTTGCACAAGTGAATGTGTACTTGTACTTCCTTCTTTTATGTTTCTTTGCAACATCATATAGCGAGTACACTCATTTTCAAAGCCGAAATCTAAAATTGCATATTCCATTGAAACAAGGGCGCAACCGTCCTTGATAAGTCGTCTCAACAGTTTTAACTCAAGGTCAAAATTCTAATAGAATAAATAAATGTAAATTAAATATATTAAGTATGCAAAGAAATTTATTACGATGAATAAACTTTATTAACCGCAGTATTCATATGTTGATGGGATTTTATATTACGAAATGTTAATGATTTAGTGTCAAAAAGATTATTGACAAAGTGTAATATTAAGGAATAGAAGAGTAAGTTATGTTAGAGTATTTCAAAAGAATGACAATACAAATAACATTTTTTTCATTGTTAAATATACTTGTCTGAAAAATGAATCAATGGAATACAAATCTTAGAATCANCTGAAAAATGAATCAATGGAATACAAATCTTAGAATCAGACATCAGTATTTCAATGGTTATGCACAAGTTTTTCCATTAGACAGATATGTTGACCCAATCTTAAAGCTAATAAAATAAAGTAATAAATAATTTAAATGTGTGCATAATCACTATCTTTGGAATAAAACTTTGTCAAATTTTATTGTTAAAGTCATACTGGGGTCATCGGAATATCACATTGTTGAGCAAACTTTAATTTAACAGAAAATCATTAGTTTGGAGATAATATATTTTTTCATAATTTATTTATTTGCTTATTTTTGTTATACAAATGGTTTGTCACTTCAAAACGAGGATCGACCTACCTAGTCTAGTTACGGGGGTCAAGGAGGTAGCGAGGCCACGAAAGTAGAATAATGAAATCTTCATTTTTTGGCAAAAGGAATAAGAAATAAATTAGTAATTTCAAAAATATAAAAGTATTTTTTTAGCAAAGAAAAAGAAGAGTCAATCTGATAAAAAGAAAGGAAAAAAAAAAAAAAGATTTGTATCCAAAACCATCGAGAGTTAAAAAAAAAAATTTGTCTGCGACATCGTGTCTCCGTGAACTGCGGAGAATTTTTTATTTTTAAACTATAAGAGTGCTAACAATTAAGATCTTTTAATTCATCATGTTAGCTTTTGTCTGCTCATGAATTAAATAATAATTGAAAATGTTGTCCTACTCGATAATCTTCGATCGCACCTGTGAACAGTCATTTTCTTTTGATTATATTGTAGTAATTCTAAATATATGGGCGAATATAAGAAATAATGTATGAATAAATACCTAATTATTCAAAGTCCGACATCGTTTTTATAGCAGATTGGGAAAATATGACATGGTATAAAACTGGAGGAATGAAGGTGTGAAAATTGGGAAAATGAACAGTAACATCTTATTGGTTACTGTTGCATCTACAGTAACCCAAAACTGCCATTTTTAATATAGTAGGATTTACTATTATACAAATTATTTGATTATACTCGAAAACAAAGAGGCGATTTAACCAATTTAGGTAACCTAAACAAAATTTATAACAAGGCTTTTTCAAAAATAACAATAAATAATAAATGGAGCAGTTGATCACCGATAAAAAAAATTCATCTATAGTCGATAATGGTATTATTGTCGATGATTCTAATGAAAATTTGTATATGATAGCGATTTGAATGGAACTCTCACAATGGTTACGTTAATTTTCACTGCTACACCTCCATCAATAATTATTGATGATGATGACGTTGACGGTTACTAGTTCGGTCGCTCGGAATTTTATTCTTTCTTTATTTTTTATTCAATAAATAAGGCTATATTTATTATTTTGCTACTTATGGACATTTTCGTTGATAATATTTTTTTGTTTTTAATATTTTATTTTGTGGCCGAATTTTTTTCCGGTACAATATATTTATAATTTTTTTATTATTATAGAAGTAATAGTTCAATATTAAGTCGAGTCTACTTGTAGGAAAAATCTAACCATAGAATTGATGTTCACATTTTGATGGAAGAGTACATAAATGGCCTGAAATTCTGACTTCTGCGGTATATGCACGCACAAATGGCGCATTCAAGTGGGCTCCTTGTCGACAAAACTGCAATAGCGACGTCTCAACAACTTGAAATTTAATTGTTAAGGGATTCGTGGACCGATAGTATCTTTAACTTAGAACACTTTATATTCCAATTGTATATTTTTAAAGACGATTTGAGTGAGGGGCGGATTAAGGAATTAGTTAGGAGGTTGAAATAGTGATGAATAGATATATTGGTATCGGCATGTCGAAAATGTCACACTACAGTCGAACAAATTGAAGGTACGTCAACAATTCAATATTGCGACAACAATGTAAAAAATCCAACAATAAGTTAATAAGATAATAACAATCAACAATAAGTCAACAAGAAAACAAATTTAGTATTAAGTCGAGAAGGCAATATAACAATTTCATTTCACTATAAATTATTATCGATACACCAAAAAAATAGTGACGACAAGCATAGTACTTACTAAATGCTATTTGTGTTGGAATGTAACCCAACAGCTTGAAATCGAGTGTGAAGCAATCCACAATCCAGCAACGAGCAACCAATAGTCAGATTAAAAGATGACGAAATAAGAAAATTCATATTTATAAAGAAAAATGTAATAATTTCAAACCCTAGATTACAACTTGGAGCTGCTGCTTCCTTTCACATACAATTAATACAAAATAATAATAATAATAATAATAATAATAATAGTAGTAGTAGTAGTAGTAGTAGTAGTAGTAGTAGTAGTAGTAGTAGTAGTAGTAGTAGTAAAAACATACGAAAATATGTAATTTAACATCAAATAGCAAATATTAAAATTAATTAATTTTGGGTCTAGCTACTACCATAAATNAAAAATAAAATAAAAATTTATTAAAAAATAACATACATATAAATCATTAGTTTACAAGTTAGCACATGTTTTGGTATAGATTCTTTTACTCATTTTTTTTTTCAAACTCATGTTTAACCATACATTCTTTCAATAAAATAATTTTACACTTCGATTCATAACTTTTCTCAAATTTTTAACTATACTTCTTCAAAAAAGCAAATTGAGCTCAACAAATATCAAATTAACCCAAATCACCAAAGTCCATGAATTTAATTATAGGCAATTTATAGGGTTTTGACGTTTAAAAAAAAATAAAAAAATAAAAAATCGTAACCGAGCCCAAGCCTCCTCCTTCTTCGATCTTTCTCTAGTTTTGCAAATGATAAGTGAACAATTTTGGATTATTGATTGATGGTTGTGATGATGAATAGAAGATTACCGTCTACAAGATGTAATATAAATTTTCGAGTTGAAATAAGAGAGCCCGATGAAGAAGATTTTACATCGGATGATATTGAAGATGACTTGGATGAAGATGAGTTTGAATTGGAGTTCGATAAAATGTTAGACAATATAAACGATATTCGTATCTAATCTAATTGTGGGAATTGATTATCAAATAATTGTAATATTTATGATTTTGAATATTATGTTTTTGTTAAAAAAATTTAAGAGTACGTATAAAATTCAAATAATTGCAATATTTATGATTTTGAGTAATTTTTCTTTTTCTTTTTTTTTTTTTTAAATTATGTATAAAGCTTAAAGAATGCATTATTTAATTTATTTATTAGTTTAAAATATTTAAAATAATATTGAAAATTGAAAAATACATATGCTTCGCATAAGCTCCCATGTTCTTATAATGTTTAATACTCGATCGAAACACATTATCATGCATTACTCATGTTAGATCCTTGCGAAATTGTCATGTTACGTATTACTTTTTTTCTACAAGTCGAACAAATTGAAGGTACGTCAACAATTTAACATTGCGACAACAATGTAAAAATTCGTCAAAAAGTTAACAAGGCAACAACATTCAACAATAAACCGACAAGAAAATTTAGTGTTGACAAAGCAACAATAATCTAACAATTTCGTGTCACCATAAAATATTATCAATACACCGAAAAAATAGTGATGACAAGCATAATACTTGCTAAATGCTATATGTGTTGGCATGTAACCCAACAACTTGAAATCGAGTGTGAGGCAATTAACAATCCAGAAACGAGCAACCAATTGTCAAGTTACATGATGATGCAATAAGAAAATTCATATTTGTGAAGAAAAATGTAATCGTTTCAAACCCCAGGTTATAACTTGGAGCTTCTTCTTCTTCTGCATACAATTATACAAAAAAATAAATAATAATAATTTAAAAAAAAGGACAAAAATAAAAATAAAAATAGTATGATAAAAATAATTTTTGGTGCTGCTGCTTCTTCTTCTTTAAAAATAAAATAAGAATTTATTACAAGTTTATAAGTTAGCACATGTTTGGTACAAATTCTTTGTAACTCATTTTTTAAAACTCATTTTAACTACAGATTCTTTCAATAAAATAATTTTATACTTATATACATAGCATTTCTCTATTTTTTAACTATACTTCTTCAAAAAAATTATTTTTTTACAAAATTTATTATCAAAAATCTACATCAAACATGCCCTTAATATGCATTCTAATTTTAAATTCCATTTAGCAATTGAACTATTATAAATTTCAAATTTTCTCTTTTTTGAAAATTAAATTAATGATCTATATAAATTTTTATTATTTTCTTAAGAAGAAAAATATTTAAAATACTTTTTAAAATGTAATGAAAACTATAAACAATTGATGTAGGTGGCCTAGTGGTACCGGGTTAATCAATTAATCCTCAAGTCCAGAGTTTAAAACTTGGCCACTGCATTTATTTAGATTAGGTGAGTTTGGTTTTTGGACTATAGACTTGGTTTTTGAGTGGAATTTGGACAAGGACTGCACTTAAATTTGAAAACGAATTAAATGTTAAAATATATATAAAAAAATGTTTCATAATATATGTGAGACTAGGCTGGATGGGGGTGGATCCAGGGGCGGACCCCAATGGGTTACATGACTCCCAAATTTTTTTTTTTATAAAGTCATGTTTAATATCGACTGAAATCTAAATTTTAATTTAAATCAAATTTAACAATTAATTTTAATCACATATTTCATAGAATCCATAACTGTTTAACTTTTATCAAAATTTACTAAAAATTTGATTTTAAGCTCCACCAAATAGGGACAAAATCACAATAAATTTGAATTTCGATAATTAAAAATTCCCCGATGATCATACGCTAATCGAATTTATAAATTGCTTATGTCATCTCAAATCTTATTTCAAAAACTACATTATGAGTATATCGAATAGTCTAAACAGATATCGAAAATAGTTAAAATATGTTAAACGCGAGTCTTAAAGAAAGACGTCTAACTCGCATTTTTTAAAAAAAAATCAATTATTTCATTAACATTTATTATTTTTGCGATACAATTTCTCAATGTAATTTTCATCATTTTATTAAGAAATTTTATATGGAACATGACATAAAAAATTTCGAAATTTTATATCCGAAAATATCATATCTCATGTAAATTTTCGGATGCAAAATTACATGAAGTATGATTTTTTTGGACGTAATTTTTCGATTGAAAATTTCTCTAAACTTATTTGCAAGTTCGATTGTGCCCCATAATTTTAAAGTTCTGCGTCCGCCCCATGGATCCACTAGTGTGTGTGTGTGTGTGTGTGTCCAACTTCAACTTAAAAGGCTCACTTTATGCCCCTCTCCTCTGCAAGAACTTGTATACAATTACAAAGATGAAACCCATGAACCAACTAGATTTGATGGTAGCCTTGAGCTTCGTTTTGGCCATGGCCCTGGTGGAGATCCTTCATGCTCAAGCTCAAACACCAAGAAATGCCACCACCGATCCTTCTGAAGGTATGTACATTTTACATGCAGCTTCGTTCTCCAGAGCCCCCCGCGCCACCCACAGATCAAATGGCTAAGTGCATGAGATCGATGACCATGAATGCTTAGCTATGGTTAAATTTTTTTACTTATAAGTAGATTTAATTATTAATATGTGCATAAAGTTTGAATCACTAGTATTTCACGGTCACACTGCTTCAAGCTTTTACTGTTTTTCAGTATAGTGCTATCTACAATAGTTAAAAATTATTTTTTTTCTTTTCAAAATCATTTTAAACTACGTATTTTATGGAATTCATAATTTTTTTCTATTTGGAATCCATAATTCTTTTCTACTTTTTAATCATACTTTCTCTAAAAACTATTATTATTACTGTGCAAAAGTTTTTCGAACAAACGCTCAAGGAGGGTCCCTTATTACCAAACAAAGGGACATGACACTAAGCCACTGTTTGGTTGGGATTAAAATTTGGATTTTAATCTAAATCGAGAATCCATAACTTTTCAACCACATATTTCATTAATTTTTATCAAAATATACTAAATATCTGATTTTAATCCTTACCGAGCAAGAGTTAAAAGAGATAGAATGTGATTGTGTTGAAAATTATAAACCCTTATTTAATACCATCGATATGAGTCAATTTGAAGAAAAATAATAAACACTAAAAAACATGCAACATTTATAAAGATTAGCCTCAATATGAGACTACGTCTTCTCCCGTCGTTGCAGTAATTCATTATGATGAAAAAAAAGTTTACAAGAAAAAATCGCACTTCCATCTTCTCTAACCTCTCTTTCCCTCTTTTTGATGATTATAATAATGAAGTCTAAGAATGATTCCTATTTATAAGATAAACTAGTGTAAAATCTAATTATACAAGGACTCTAATTTCTTAATAGAATTTTACAAGAATACGAACTTCTAAACAGTCTTGAGATTAAATTTTGGTCAAGGGGTGAAAAATAGAACTATACAAGGACTGCAATTCCTCAATAAAATTTTACAAAAATACAAATTTTTAAATAGTACTCTTTAGATTTATTAAGTGTATGGATAGCAAACACACTTTATTGGTCTTTTCATATATGTGTGAAATGATAATGCCAATTAAATGTGTGGATATCAAATTTATTTTATTGGCATTATCATTTAATATCACTTCACATAAGGATCATCCTAAATTTGTACATATAATACTATTCAATAATAAATTATGGATTCTACAAAGCCCCTATTTGGTGGTCATTCTTTCCAAGAAAAATGGTTTTGAATATGGTTTTTTTTAGAAGAATGTGTGGTTAAAAAAGAGGAAAAAATTTGAATTTACATGCAGAATATTTTATTGTGCCAATCTGTGGTTGAAAATGAGTATACAGAAAAAAAAAATTTAAATTATGAGAATCAAATAGGGGGCTAAATTTGTAAATAAAAAATATGTTTGACCAATTTTCAAAAATTAAGCTTTGCCAAACAAGAAGTTAAATACTTTATTGATCACCATACTTTTTATAATACTAGTCGTATGCCCGTACAATGTACGGGCTTGTTAGTGTATCAAATATTGATGGAAAACTAAATTATTGTGAAAGTTCAGTAAGTTTTTATCCAACATAATAATTAGTAAAATTTCAAAATGAAAAGTTTTTGGTAGCCAAATTTTTTTCCAAGAAAGAAATTAATGAGGATAATATTAATCTTTGTAAACTCGTTAACGTTTGACAATTCATATTTGTGCTCTGTACGAAAATATTTATAGTACTCACTAAACGAAGAAGAAAGTTTAATGGAAAATAAAGGAGCGAAATTATTATCTGATAATCATAATGCCAAGGAAATGCAAATGTAGGTTTGACTTCTGCGCAGACAAGAGAATCCTTCAAGTTCTGAGCTTCAGTTGGTCCCTACAGAAATGGAAAAGAGTTTCTATTATCTTCATAGAAATTAGTGATATACTAAGTCATTAATTACCTAATGAGAAGAATGGATGAAAAGTATAGAGAGGAAAAAATTTACAGGTATACTCATTTGTATATTAGTCATTGCAAGTTTATAGGGAGATCACGAACAATTTTGATCATGAGTATGTGTTCCTTGTCATTAAGAAGATTCTATGTCTCAATGTTGGTCATTGTAGAAATTCCCGACTTATGTTCACAAAAAGCATATGAAATTAACAAGCACAGATGATAATGTTTTAACAAAAACAACCTTCCTAGTTTATAATTAAGCAACAACACATATTCGTTATGAAGGTGGAGCGAGAAAGATAAAGTGAACGAAACTTTTGAAAGCATACGATGACATAAGTTACTCAAAAGGTTCAGAAATTTAACATCATTGACCCTTCTGTATAGAAAGGAGATGATGGCATAAAGGAATGGATGTTAGATGTTAAGAGGAATCAATTGCTACCATTAATATTCAACTTTCAAACTTCTCTCTATCTGGATTTGAAAGAGGTATTTCTAGTTATCGTGTTTTTTTATCATAGTCAATTGTTTTGGAGTTCGTTAATTAGTTTTTTCCATAGTTTCGTGTTTCTATATCTTCTTCCGCTTTGTTATTTATGTTTTAAAATATACCAAATGCACTCTAATATAATTTTTCTCCTGTAGAAAATCAAATAGATTCTAATAGAATTAATAAAAAAACAAACTATAGAAGAATAACACTTACATTTAATTCTTGTTAACCCGAAAAGTTCTGTATGAAAAATTACTTATTTATGATTACATTCATTTTTAATTAATTTACAAGTAAATTTACTTTTTATTTATTATATATATATGTTTGGATAAGTTATTTTAGTTTTACTCTAAAGAGAGAGAGCAAAAAATAAGAGATATTTAGAGGAACCAGTTAATGAACAATAATTAAGGGATTGTAGTGTGAAAACGAGAACTAAAAAAAATAAAAATGTTCTGCGCTTTTCTTTTCTTTTCTTTTTATTACAGTACTAACAATAATCTACAATAAACCCATAGCAAAACAAAATCATTTCTATCTTGTATATTTTAAAAGTAAAATACATTAAAAATAATATTAACCAAATTTAAAAACACTTATTTTTAACACTAATCAAGTAAACGATGGATTGCCTCTGAAAACAAAGCACGAGAACTAAAAAAAATAAAATAAAATTGCCCGCGCAATGCGGACACCAGGTACCTGTTGTCCGGGCAGCGTGGGACAAATTTTAACACTAATCAAGTAAACGGTGGATTGCCTATGAAAAAAGCTTCATAGATGAACAGTAAACGGTAGATTGCCCAATAAGCAAGAAGATATTCAAAGTCAATAATTGTGGGTATGGGTAGAAGGAAGTCCATATTACCCTTAAAGTTTGGATGAATAGTGGAGAATAAATATGGATAAAATGAGATTAAAACAAAAAACTTCACAAATGAACAGTAAACATTATTGCCTCTTTTAAGATAGTTTGGATATATTATTTGTTACTCATGTGAATAATCGTAAAACAAATAGTCCACATGGCAATCGGACGAGCACACATATGGCACAGCGATGCGAGCTATCCGATCCTATGCACAGCGAGGCGAACTCAACCTAAAAAAATATTTGACCAATCCCTTTCTAGCGAAGGTTATCAATGCGAACCCATTCCTATCGAGGCGACCAACCAACCCACGGCAGATCCAATGAAATGATTGACAAGACAACACACAGCCAATGCCACCTCTATGTACCTACACAGTCAAATCCTCAACCTACAAGTAAAGATATGAGATTCTCAGCATTAAATAGTCTGATTAATTGATTGACAATAATAGGAGCCAATGGATCTAGCAGAGCCACATGCCTTATCATCGAACGGACCTCATTCACCTGGCATTGGGTATAAAAATCCACACTTAGTGCCCTTTGAGGGTAATGCAGGTTTATACTCTGAAAGTGAACATTGATCCTCTCTGCTTTCCTCCTTACGCCGACCCCCTTTTTATCCACCAGATAGTCACATTACAACTCGTTACACGTTTCGAATCATTCCCTTCACTAATTCGTCAATATAGTCTGGCTATATTGCGATTTGGCTTATGAAGACGTGAATTCCTAAATTTTTGTTGGCCATGTCATCGGTCCATTTTCTGGGATCAACATTATTAATTGACCATTGAACTTTAAAATAATAGACTAGCAACTGAATTTACCAAAATGTTATCTTATCTATCACTCTATCACCCACCATTCAAAAAATTGACGGAATGGATGAAATTGATAACGGATATTTGCACGTGACTACTTTGAGAGTCAAGTTTACACCAGATTGCCAAAGTTTAATGCCTAATCAGAAATGCTTTCAAGTTTAGTAGTCTATGAAAAAACATTAGGAAAATTACAGTAGCATATGAAAAACATTAGGAAAATTACAGTAATCTATGAGAAATATTATTGAAAGTACAATTTACCCTAGGCTATCATTATCCACCAATAATCCATCATGATATTTCCATTTATTTATTGAATTATGCTAGTTATACATTATTTGTGTACAACTTGAATGACACTAGTGGTGTCAATCGAGTTGAGCGGCTTGTCGGCTCGTGAAGAAACGAGCCACGAGCCGCTCGGACTAGTCAAAAGACGAGCCCAATCTCGAGTTGAGCCGCAAGTGAGCTTGACGAGCCGAGCAAGGCTCTGCTCGTCGAGCTCGCGAGCGACTCGTGGGCTCGATTAAAATTAAATAAAAATTTTAAAAAAATGTTAAAAAAAATATTCAACGAGCCAAGCCAGCTCGCACGAGCAGAGCCAGCTCGCCCACGAGCAAACGAGCCACGAGCCTAGGGATGTCAATGGGTCGAGCCGGCCGTATAAGCACGAGCCGAGCTCGGGCTGGTTCGTAACGAGCCGAGCTTCAGCTCGGCTCGTTACTCGTG
>CAIGRB010148117.1:13232-45478 GCA_903798255.1 Fraxinus quadrangulata
CAAAATCAAACATGGGCTTATTTTGAATCTGTCAAATTGTATAATTTCTAGTCAAAATGCTGAGTAGCTTTTTGCTTAACCACTGACAACAATTGATACCCAAGAACCGCCATTGATGAAGGTGGAAAATTTAGTGAAGAATGCAATTATGATATGCAGCGAGAGCTATCAACTCCATGTTCGAGCGATGGCGGATTTCGGCTAATGATCAATGGAATATCAGCGGCGAATTATGCAGCGGCGTCGCAATTGATAACGACACCCCTATCCAGAACTTCAATCTGGGGATCAAATGTGACTGCTCTTACAACAATGCCACCACATGCCACATTATTGCTCTGTACGTAATCATTTTTCTTTACAGTATTGCTATGTTATATTTGTTTAATATACCGTATTGATTTGGACTCGTATCGTTTAATTTTGTATTGTAGGAAAGTATATGCATTAAATGTTGTGAGTCCAATCCCGGATGAGCTCTGGAATTTAACCTTCCTCACCGATGTGTATGTTAATTTTGTACTGGGTGATTTCTTCAAGTACTATGTCCTATTGTTTTTTATGATTGATACTGCCTTTATTGCAGAAATTTGGCCAAAAATTATTTGACAGGTACCCTGCCTCCATCCATAGGCGACCTCACTCGTATGCAATATCTGTAAGGCATCTTGTTCAAAATTCATGGCTCCAAGTCAAGTATTAGTGTTGGCATGTGAAAAATGTTTTGAATTTCTGAATTTAATGCCATTAGGAGCTTTGGCTTCAATGCTTTATCTGGGGAGCTTCCAAAGGAACTTGGGAAGCTGACGGACCTAAGAAATCTGTAAGAGCTCATTAGTTTCTGTTAAAGAGACAATAACTTTCTTAATGCCTTGCATTGATTGTAAGGATCTTGTGATATCCTTGTCCATAACTTTATCTTTATACAGAACTTATTTTTCAGAAAAACAAGTACGCATAAATGTTTAGTTGCTCATGTGCAGGGCTATTGGCACAAACAACTTTTCCGGTCCTTTACCATCAGAGCTTGGACAGCTTACAAAATTAACAGAATTGTAAGTTCCAGTGACTGCATAATTCTGTGTCATTACAGAATGTGATACTTATGTTTGGCAACGAGTGGAAATCAAACAACAGACACAGGTAGTGGTCATGTGTGTAATACTAAAGTATGTCTCCTCCTGCGTACTGTACTGTCTTATTAGGATTTCGTGATCTCGCTCTGATTAGATTTTACTCATCAAGAACCTTTACCTTTCTAAGCTCTTGCATCTCTTTCGTTTTCTCAATTGATACATTAATCTTCTCTTAACTATTCTGATATTTGGACTTCTGTCTTTCACCATTTAATCTCTGGTTCACTCTGTTGTAATCTTCATTTTTATTACATACAAGTCTAGGTCTTTTCTTATCTCTGGTGAAGAGGGACTCATGCTGCCGAACCCAGGTTTATTAGGCACAAGGCTTAGTTTGTTTTTGTTGTTGAATATTTTCTTATTACCATCTTGAAGCTAGAGGGTTATTTATGAATTCTCTTGGGAAAATACCAAAATCATTATGGTTTTTAGTACAAAAAAATGTCAGTTTTTCATTATGATGTTCACCTTGCCAGTTACTTTGATAGCTCCGGAGTTAGTGGTCCAATACCTTCTACATTTGCTGATCTGAGGAACTTGAAGATTGTGTAAGTGCTCAAGGACACGTTCTTTCTACTAGAAGAATTTTTCATTTAATTAATTATTCAGTGATCATGATCACTGGTAAAAAAATCTCTGGGGATTTCAGGTTTGCTTCGGACAATGAACTCACGGGGCAGATACCCAGCTTCATTGGCGGATGGTCGAAGCTTACTTCCCTGTGAGACAATTAATATGTCTTTTCATTTTTATTGAACTTGTTGTGCTTGAATTCACTTGTTTAGTTTATCCTATGTAGTGAAAGATATTTTTACCGCAAAATTTAGTTTAAATTTTTTCTTGCACATTTGCAGAAGGCTTGAAGGAAACTCATTTGAGGGTCCAATACCATCAACATTTTCAAATTTAACCTCTTTGGATGACTTGTGAGTATTAAGCACTTCTCTTTTTTGTCTCAGTTTTCAGTATATTCTCTGCATGCTTTATAGTAGCTAAAGTTTTTGGTAAAATCTGATGCCTAGGAGAATATGTGATCTATCTAATGGGAGCTCTCCACTGAACTTCCTCAGAGATATGACATCTCTGGTCACCCTGTAAGGAAAACATAACAGAGCTTCTAAATATGCAGCAACACGATCCTCTTTATTCCACTCCCAGTTTTTTCGAATTGAGTTCTTAATTCAATTTATTCACTTGTCTGGCAGAATTTTGCGGAATAATAAAATTTCTGGGTCCCTACCTTCCAATCTTGATCAGTACCAGAGTTTGTCCCTATTGTAAGTCTCCCCAACTTTTCGGCATTACTGCATAAGAGGTTTAACCCTGTAACAACTTGTTAATTCATTAAATTTTAATTATTTCTTAATGTTTTTATGGTGATCAGGAGTTTAATATTTCAATGCTCATTTTTCTATCTTGTCATAATTTAATTTTTCAGGGATTTGAGCTTCAACGATTTCAGTGGACAGATTCCAGATTCACTGTTCAATCTGACTTCACTCACTCACTTGTAATAAATCATGTTATGCTTTCTTTTGGTTGAGAGCACATAATATCTGCCATACAACGTGAAAAAATAACAAAAATGTGAAATGAAGATGTATCTTTGTGTGTATTATCTTTCTACATGTTCAGGTTTCTTGGGAATAACAGGTTGAGCGGTGTCCTGCCACTCCAAAAGACTTCAAATCTCCTGAATATGTGAGTGATGTAACACAGCTACGAATTTCAGCCCTTGTTTGATACCCATTTTTCTTAAAATACATTTTTCTCTCTCTTCTTTTCAACCACACATTCTTCAATAAAATAATATTACACGCAAATCTAAAAAAAATTCTTATTTTTTAATCACACATTCTCCATCAATCTGTTATTCCAAAATGCATTCTTATTATAAAAATGGGAAACAAACAGACTCTCAATCTTTTTTAAGTATCCCAAGCCTGATATAGATGATACAACCTCTAGGCTCTAATCAATTCACAATAAGCTGGTTGGTTTAGAATAGTTGTTTCTACAACCAAGGTCAAGGATTCAGGGATTGGTACCTCCCCTCCACTCCCCACTCAAAAAAGAAAAAAGAAACAATGCTTTAATTTTATGCAGTCATACATGCAAGGCTTTAGATTGCTTAGTTACAGTCTTAATATACAAGAATTATGTTGAGAAAGGCATTAAACATGTTATACGTGAAACAGTAATCTTGAGTTCTTGAAGAAATACTTTCCATTGAAGTTGTAGTGAAACCATTACAGCACAATAAAAAAATCTTGGCCTCCTCAAGAATTATTAACAAAATTCAAATATAAGATATCTGGGAACGACTTTTTTTAAACATCATTAAAGAAATAACTTTTTTTAAACATCATTAAAGAACTTGAGTGAATGATTGACTGTTATAATCTGTACACATGCTTTTTTATGGTGTTCATGAGTTGGGGCCAGCTAAAGAAGTACAATCACAGCTTGAGTTTGTATAGTGTAATTAGTCACATGAAAATCATTTGACTGGTTACGCATGTCCGTGCTAACATCAAAGCGTAAATATAACTATCATGGGATAAACTACAGTAGTACTAGTATTTTGTAATTCTATGAGGAAGATTCACACTATACTGCTGAGAATAATCTTAAGAATTGACCCCTGTGTATTAACACAAATATAAAGTGGTTTGTAGAATAGAATGCTATACAGTATATTGATCCGTGGAATAGAATACTATCCTTAACATCTTTATAATACTTGCTTGCAGAGATTTTTCATACAACGAATTATTCGGGAACTTCCCTTCTTGGGTGAACCAGCGAAATATGCAACTGTACGAACTTCATATTAAAAAGTAGTATGATTTATATGTTATGATTCAGAACTCTTGTTTTACTTTTATTTGGGCTATTATCTTGTCATTTAAGCTGGCATACCCCAAAATTAACAGAAATTTCTCTACAGTAATTTGGTCGCCAACAACTTCGTGTTACAAGATTCTAACAGCAGGTGCATATCTGAAATCACACACTCTTGATCAGCACATTAAATAGATTATAATAGAGTAGGCTTCATATGTTTCTTAGTTGTGACATCTTATTATTCTGGTCATTGCTATCCTAATCACAGAAGAATCAAGGACTTCCATAAACATTTCCCACTGGTACATTGGTGAAGAATGTATTATAACCGTTACCCACAAAATAGTACATAATTCAATATGTCTATCCATTCTGAATGGATGATGTTTAGATGCCAATCCACTCGTGAATGATAATTGAATGATATTGTTTCATGTTCTGAGTGCCATAATACAGTATGTCAAAGCAATAGGCATGATACCTTTTCTAATTAGCTATAAATTCTACTCTCAATTTCAGTGCTATGCCTTCAGGATTGAATTGTCTTCAACGAAATTTCTCTTGCAATCGAGGAGATCCCCAGTGTGAGTGATAAGCTTTTTCTCAATATATTATTGTGCTGCCAAAAGGTGAAAGATAAAACCATGCATGTAGTTTCTCTTTCTTACAACTAGAATATTTGTACAGATGCTAATCATGACTTGTGTGAATGGCCAGAATAATTTCCAGATATTTAACTTTGATTTAGTAGATCATAATTTCGAAAAATCCTGGCACTATGTTGAATGTGAGTGGAATACGGTCCATTTGGATACAGCAGTACTTAGTTGGGCTTGAATTGCAGAGTTTATTTTTAAATAAAAGTGTAGACATGGAATTGTCATAGAGGGCAACACTAATTTTCTATGACCTGGAGTAGAAAAAAAAATATGTCAAAATGGGAAGCCTGTGAAATCTACATGCAGTATTTGGAACATATTACTATTATCCATAGTTGTCATGGGCGCTTGCCAAGGACTGAGAAGCCTAGTTGATTTGCCACTTTCTTAAGTATTTTTGTACTCTTTTCAAGGTTATAAAATACACTGTAGCATGCGCATACCTATATGAATCTACCAACAGAGATTCGAAATGTATGAAATATAAATAAATGATGAAATGGAGAAAAAGTAGAGTAGTGAGAAGGGAGTGCTGTAACAATAATAAGTAATAATCTTCCATTATCATTTATTTTTTCATTTTCTGAATAACGATACCCGGGGGAGTGCTTTGTCACCTAAGCTGTGGAGGAGGCTTATTGCCTAGGCTCGCTTAGACATTTTGACAGATGTGACTATCATTGAGTGTGGTGTGGTCATTTAATAATTCTGCCTTTATCATTTATTTTTTTGTTTTATGAATGATGATGCCGTGGGGAGTGCTTTGTCACCTAAGCTGTGGAGGAGGCTTATTGCCAAGGCTTGCTTAGACCTTTTGACGGATACTACTATCATTGAGTGTGGTGTGGTCAGTTTGACATTTTGACAGATACAACGAATCACATATTATTCTTGGGTGATGGGTTGCAGATTCCAGCTTTGCAATTAAATGTGGTGGTTCACAAATGAGTTGTTCTGCGGGAATTGTGCACGAGGCAGATAATGAGACTCTAGGTCCAGCAACATATTATGTGACAAGGGAACACAGATGGGCAGTTAGTAATGTTGGTCTGCCTTCTGGAAGCAAGAATCCACGATATACAACAAATTTTGTTACTTTTTTCCCAAATATAAAGGACCCCGAGCTGTTCCAGAGTGCACGGGTTTCTGCTGGATCCCTAAGATACTATGGCTTGGGCCTGGAGAATGGAAATTACAACGTGACCCTCCAGTTTGGAGAGCCAGAAATTCAAAATCCTACATCTTGGGAAAGTCTAGGAAGGCGCATTTTCAACATATATATTCAGGTCTGTGTTTAGGATTGTAGAATATGTTCACAACCATTGTTGTTTCCCTTCAAACAGACTATAGTTTATTATCTTTGTCTGGTAGGGTAAAATACTGTAGGAAAGGTTTCTGGTATGTAGTTTCACTTGAAAAACTCTTAAACACAAATGCAGGTTTAGTTTAATGCTTTAAAACCTTGGGCAAAAATGCTGCTTGCCTTTAAATTGTGAACTTAAACGAGTTGGTTGGATGATTTTTAAATCATCAATTAAGTACTGGATCGTGTATGGAGATCAAGCTTCTATGTGAATTAGCTCCTTGTTTTCTATTTCTAACTTGCTTCTGCAGCAATCTGTGGTTGGCGACAATGTTATTCTATGTTATCATGGAACTTTCATTCAATATAGATATGGCAACTCTTTCCTTGATTTTTCAGGATTCTTCCTTAGTAAAGTCATATCCTTCTGGTTTGCACCTTCAAATGCTGTTTACAAATCCAAACTCAGTTTGGTTATCGAAATGTTTTACTCCATATAGTACGGTTGATATTAAATTTAGTCTTCATTTCATTTGTAAAGGATAATCTGGAATTGAAAGATTTCAACATAAGAAAAGATGCTGGCGGGGCCTCTTTTGGAGCTGTGGCGAAGGAATTTAAAGCCCAGGTGACCAATAACTACCTTGAGATCCATCTCTTTTGGGCTGGAAAGGGGACGTGCTGCGTACCTTGTCAAGGTGTATATGGACCCTCTATTTCAGCAATAAGTGTCATCCCAGGTACATACGCACTCAAAGTGTTTGATATTTCATAGTAATGTCTAATGTATCTTAATCCATTGATGCCAGTTTTGACAACTAAAAAAATATGCAGATTTCATTCCCACTGTAAATAATAATCCTCCCAATGATCTCGCGAGTGGGAAGTACAGGACTGGTCTTATTGTGGTACTTGTTGTCGCTGTTGGAGCTGTAATCTCTTTTTTCTTATTCACCATATATTATTTGGCTCAGAGAAGAAAAGGGCGGAAGAGATTTGAAGATGAAGGTGAGAAGGATCAGTAGACTTATGGTTAATTAAACAGTCCGCTTCACAACATCCCGCAGAACTCTCGTTCCTTAGTATAATATTATGAAATGGGGAATGATTAGCTTAGGAAATTGAAAACCAAAAAACTATGTTTCTGTGTATTTGCAGAGTTCTTGGGAATGGATGCCAAACCATACACTTTTAGTTATGTGGAACTACGAGCGGCAACAGATGATTTCAGTTCTTCTAATAAAATTGGCGAGGGAGGATTTGGGCCTGTTTACAAGGTAAGCTATATTTTAACACAAGGATCATAATATGGTTGATCACTTGGATAGGCACTAAAAACCTACCGCTGGGACAAGTTTGATGTAAGATGCCCCATAACAAGTTTTTGTTAAATTTTTCCCTTCTACCTCGTGTTTTCTTTCGTAACACACAAACTCTGGCCTTTAGGAAACCATAAAAACAAGGATAATATAATTTGAGCTTTCGCTACCAAAGTGGTAATCACATACGTCTTTTAAACTTATTGGAGGTTTTCTTTTCTTTCCTTTTAATAATTACCATGGATCATGTTTCCATGTGACATCTAGTTTGGCAAGGGTAATACTGTTTTCTAGCTCTTTATAACTGACCGTTTTAGTATTTGTGATCTAAAGGGAACACTTGAGGATGGAAGAATTGTTGCTGTTAAGCAACTGTCTGTAGCATCTCATCAAGGAAAGAGCCAGTTTGTGGCAGAGATTGTCACTATATCTGCCGTGCGACACCGGAACCTTGTAAAATTGTATGGATGCTGCATTGAGGGTGATAAACGGTTGCTTGTTTATGAGTATCTTGAAAACAGGAGTCTTGATCTAGCATTATCTGGTATAAGCTATATCCTGTGTGGAGCTTCATGCTAAGATGTTTTTGTACCCGCTAATATACTGACGATTGAACTTTTTTTGCTTCGATATAGGAGGAAATGGAAACTTATGCTTGGACTGGCCAACGCGTTTCAAAATATGCTTAGGTGTAGCAAGAGGTCTAGCTTACCTTCATGAGGAGTCTCGTCCTCGAATTGTACACAGAGATGTAAAGGCGAGCAATATTCTGCTCGACTCCGAACTCAATCCAAAAATTTCAGACTTTGGTTTGGCCAAATTGTATGATGACAAAAAGACTCATATAAGCACCCGTGTTGCAGGCACAATGTAAGATTCTTAAAAGTCAATGTCGATAATGTTTATTCGTGCTTTAACTTTTAATATCTAGTTACATTTGCAGTTAAAATTAAGTATCAAGTAGTTAAGTGCATTCCTGAGATTTTTCTGGTTGCTCATGCAGTGGGTATCTTGCTCCGGAATATGCTTTGCGTGGTGTCCTTACTGAGAAGGCTGATGTATTTGGCTTTGGAGTGGTAGCCCTAGAGATCATCAGCGGGAGAGCAAATTCTGACTCAAGTTTGGAAGAAGATCAGAGATATCTTCTCGAATGGGTATAGTCTATTTCTTTCTCTTGAACCAATTCACATGAAACATTTTGTGTACAACTATTAAAAAATAAATTTTTGGTATACATAATTCAAGAGTTCAAATATTTTTTCTGCATTTTCCATCTTACTTTGCTTTTGCATGTTGTAACTTATTATTCACCCTTTTCAGGCCTGGCACCTGCATGAAAATAACCGGGGAATGGAATTGGTGGACAAAAATCTATCTTCATTCAACGAGGACGAGGTGAAAAGAATGATAGGTGTTGCACTTCTATGCAGTCAAACATCCCCAGCGCAAAGGCCTTCAATGTCTCGTGTGGTGGCAATGCTTTGTGGAGACGCCGAGATCTCCACTGTCACTTCAAGGCCCATATACCTAAGTGACATAAATTTTAGCAATATTAGCACATCTACGATGGACAATACCTTAACTTCAGGAGTTGATTATAGTAATTATATTTCATCCAGTACGGGTAACACTACCGACCCACATACTTCTCCAGCTACCGCTACCAAGCCCATGCTAAATGATGGTATTGAATAAGGTAGATGATGAATTATTGTTTACAAGAATTAACATTGTTCATTTTCATTTAGAGTGGTTGTAGTTGTATTGATTGGTTAAGGTTTTTGTTCTTCGCACTCAAGTTCGATTTTGTTATGGTTTCAGTACAGAAACGGAAGGAACAAATTGTTGTATTATTCGATAATCGATCATAGTCTGGCAAGGTTTTTTTGTTCCGATTCTCCTGTCTTAATTCTAGAGAATTTCTTGTCTTTTCAAACATATTGGTCATCCTTCAATTGTTGACATTTTTCCTTAGTTGAAATTGGCTTTCACACTGATCCCACTAGGCTAGTTTGTGTAATAGAGCATTTGATGACGTTTAAAATGGTGAAATGGCGCTCCTGTATACCTGAGGGCTGCAAGTTTTCAGTTTTTAATTTTGATAAAAATAAATGAAACCCAATCTCTTGGCTTCTCAATCATGTTTTCATTACTCCTCTCTCCAATTATGTGGAGACATGTTCGGTACGCAATATTAAACGATAAAATATATTGTACATACAAAACACGCATGCTTTAGCACCTAGGGCGTTGCAGCTCCTGTTGCAATAGCAAGCACCAGTTTAACTTGGAAGACGATTTATTAACCATATTTGTAAATCTAGAATGTCTCGATTACACTCCTATCATTTAATAACCATATTTGTAAATCTAGAATGTCTCAGTTACACTCCTATCATTATCTAAATATATTGAGAAAATGTGCGATCTAATGATGCTACTATGAAAAACCTTTGTTCAATACCGTCTCAATTTCAAACAAGAAAAGTAAAGCACAATAATTCGCAATGACATCAAGTATTATGTTTCATATGATTTAAATTAAACGACATTTAAAAGTTGTCAGCTAGAAAATTGAAAATATGTTGCTAAATTGCGTCACTAGTCATTATCTAACCTAAGACTTTAGATTTGATGAAGAAAAATGTGTCACGTGGGTGGAGAATTCCACCCTATGAAATTTCAAACTGAACATTCTGAGCACACTTTACAGTCAAGACCCAACTCAACAACTACTTCACTTGTTCTCTATCAAATAGCCTTCACAAATTAAAAAATAAAAATAAAAAAATCTATTGAAATACAAAACTCTGCAAATATAATTCCAACACGTTGCTTAATGGGTTATAGTCAAACCAAAACAACTGTGAATTTTTTCACAAAATAAGAGAATTGTAACGATTAGGATAAAAAATTGTCATTCATGACTCGATACTAACTATTTCAATTAAAAGAGATTTCGATCATTTTGGTATGTAAGGAATAATTGGATTTTTGTTATTGATCTTGAATCCGAATAATAATCAATCACGGAAAATGAAAATATTTTTCTAGAAATTGAAGACAAATATATAAGGGATGAAGAGGTTCACGGAATTCCCATTCAAAGATGCAAAATATTGAAAGATATGGTGCAGTACGGAAGTATTATTGCAGGTATGTTTGGAGTCTTTGGACAAATATCAGACAACTTTCTTAGAAGTCAGTCCGTAGATGGGGCATTTGTGCGTGCAAGTTTGTTGGTTCACCAACTTTTTCTCCCTTCAATTTATTATTTCATTTTGTGAAAAAGACACGATTTTTTTTTTTTTTTTTGCTACGATTACGTGTCGCTAGATGATGCCAATGGATTTTTCATAAAGAAAAACATGTAGGGCTATGCCTCTTATGGCCATCAAGATTTGAGATCTATCATTGGTCCCAGAATCGTGACACTTACTTGATGAAGAACAACCAATAAGGGAGAAGGAAACCCCCGTCTCGCATGTTTAGATCACTATAATCGAGCTAGAATCATCAGCGATCAAAGATGGAGCATTTAAAGTAGAAGCCACGGTGCGTGTTGGGAATTTACTTAATCAACGTAAAATAAAATAGTTTCAATTTTCACTAATGATCTGCTTTATATTTAGATAGAGACTGTGATATGAATTATACATTTTGTAAATTCTACAAACTCTTTTGTTGATCTTGAAATACGAACAATCACGATCTGCAATCCATACATGTCCAAATGTCGAACATTCAATGAAAATTCATACAGGAAAACAATAATGAGAGAATTAGGCTTTTATTTTCTTATGTTAGCAAGAATATGAATCGCGTTCTGTTATTTCTGAAACCCAAATAACTTATTAACACAAGTCCAAGTAGATTGAGCCCGTCTTTTAAACTTAATTATATCTAATATTTAATTAATCTAATCAATTAAACTTGGTACATGAATTAATTAATTCGAGCTTATTAACAAGCCATTTAATTAATTAATAATTAAGTTAATTGTCCAATACTTACTAATTAATTAATTGGTTAATCTCATACTTCTGGTTCTCCTTTTATGTGTAACCCATTAAGTTCTCAACCACGCTGCCTAACGACGTAAATTATTATTTTGACCTAATCAACATTGATAAATTAAAATAACTCATTTCAATTTATCCCCAATTCACATACGCTGTCCCAAATTGACATCAGCAATGTGTCGGGCAATTCATGTGACGAAAAATGTTACATGGTATGACAAATCAAACTAGTTCATTTACCGTAAAACTGTAATTTTTTCGTCAATATAATCCAATCAATTACGAGATATGGACGTGTGTTAATTTCAATTATCGATCATATCTTTCATTCTACTATTAAGTCAATGTAAGTCGAAAACTCTTTTTTCGACTTATTAGTATACATTGGCCAAGGATTTCGTTATCAATTTAATCGAAAGAAATGTAGATCATAATCTTTTACTATCTAAGAGTGACGAATCATTTACAACTTTCATACAATTCTTAACATATCCAAACGATATCGTATTAGTGACCCTTGACAGAGTAACATTCATCACCACCAAAGTATAATTTCATCATATAAGGCATTGTAATGACATCAAATCAAAGGACAAATTTCATTTCGAACGCTAAAGATTAACCACTGACATTCAGATAGTTATCCATATGAAATCTTCCGAACGGGTCTTCAATATTTTGTTTTATAACAAAATATCCACATGTTCATTTAAATGTCACCATACGTTAGTTTGTGACATTAGTTTTTACTTCACAGGTAAAAAATGTCACACATAATGGTCTATTCGTAATAACGATATATATATCTTGTTATTACTTACGATCATGGATGATTTAAAATTCAATTGTATGTAATTTGTATTTCACAATCACGACTCCTTATGATTAACAAATTACTAAAATTTAAATCTACGGACTCTATTATTTAATTTAAATAATAGATCTGCCATAAAAATGAATCAAATGTATATTAAAAGTGTTTATATCCAAAATTGATTGGATTTAAATTATAACACTTACGGTACATTCAATCCTTTCCTTCGTCAATATTTCCATAAACAATCTCAAAACACTTTAAGAACACTTATCTCATGTGCTTAGAAGACATCAACACATTTTAAAGGCTATGTAATAAGAGCCTCATTCTCACACTAATGTGGAACTAGGTTCAAGGTGCCAACTCTCTCTCCCTCTCTTGGCAAGACTTGCTGATCATTTATACATTGTAGTTCAAAATCGATCAATGTCACTCAAAACTATTAAAAAATCTTATTTACTTCTACTAAAATGTGCCAATTCGACATGTTCTATATTTGACTCGGGCAAAGCACAAACGTGTTAAATCAAAATTCAAGTTTTTCTTGATAAAAAGTACATGAAATAAATGATACAATAGGATTTCAAAAGGTAGTGGCACAAGTTGTGATGTTTTCTAGAAAGAAGAGGCATATTTTCTCTCTTCTAAAAGGACTCTTTTTTATAGCTATCGTGTAATGGATGGGCCCACCACTTTTTGGATATCATCACTGCGTTCCCATTTAAAGTATTATTTTAATATAAAAATCGGTGCAGTACGACTTGGACCGTACGTACGGATCATACGGAAATGTTACGGCATTGACGCTTATTTCGGGCACCCAATTGCCTATTGTGGGTCCCACTAGAATTGTGCGATTAAACGTGTCATTCCTACGCTGGACATTAAAAAAAATATCAACTTCGCTTTCATCTATTTAATTTCTTTCTTTACTATGCAATTTCTGTGAAGCAAGAAAATTTTAAGTGTGATTAAAGAGTATTAATAATTTTTTTTTTCTTTAGTTTCCAGTACCGCATTAAATTATCACCAAGTTATATATTTTTATACATAAGAGGTAGATTAGAAAATAACAAAATTTAGTCTACGCGTTGAAAGCTCTCTGTTTCTAATAGTTTAAGATTTTGATAATTTCTAGATCATTCCTCCAATGGTGGTGACAGAGGTTAGACGACAATTCTGATACTGTGAAAAATGTGGGAACAGTTTCTCCCTATCACCTCCCCCAATCGAGTCAATGAAAAATACATAGAAATATGTATAAAAATTGTTTTAGAAAAGTTGTAAAAAGGAAAAATAATGACATTGATCGAATTCATTGTCATCCTATTCAAAGATAAAGTGGTTTTCCCTTGTGGTTGTGCAACCATTAGGTTTGTCAAGGTCGCATTCGACTTTGATGGATCAGATTTTGATTTTAAATTAGATTATTAAACATTTTAACAATAAAATTAGGTATTTTCTGAAACTTGTTCCATCAATTCTTCCTTGTGGTGCATGTGTGTTCCCTTTTGCCAAATTTTGTTAACTAGACCAAAAAAAAAAAAAAAATGTTTGTACGAAATGTTTTCTTGTTAGTCAATTTGTTAGTTGGGCGGATAGATGATTTTGTATAGTCCAAGCCTTCAATAAAGCAATCAATAATCAACCTAAAATGTGCCAATCGATCATCTGTACAGAAACTAGGTACAATAGTACAGCTTTAGATGGATTGACAAATTGAAATCAGAGGCATATTCTTTTTCATTTTGGAGCATAAACATAAAATTATTTAAAGCTTGTTTTGTATTGATTTTTTTTTATAACGTATAGTTGAAAAGTGGGAAAAAACTGTCAGTCTCGTAGAATATATAATTGAAAATAATTTAAAAGAAAAATGTGTCAAACAAATCTTTAATTTGTTTTTAGGAAGAAGCGCAAAATCATAGTAATTGAACCAAGTTTCATCGTTGACCTGAACATAGCACCGGGTTATCGTCATAGCAAATTTACAAGAAATCGACTGATTTAGTCCCATACATATCCCTTATAAAGTGGTTTAGCCCCGTTCATCTGTCTTATAAGTAATGTCTTCTATTTCATTCGATATTTCGTAGGGATTAAAAGAGCGGGTTGAGAGTTAATAAGAAGGGTCCCTTAGACGGATGAGCCTTGCAAACTTGAGTGTTGACGAACAATTAATTTGCATGAAATCGAACGCAATCTTTGGCGGGTGCAATTATCCAGCTGGGTTACCCGAAACAAATCTGAATGGGGGCCACAAAATTTTGTTATAAAAGTTTCGATAAATTTTAATAAAAGTTTATAAAATACATGAAACGCAGACAAAGGTTTAAAGAAATAGTAATAATGCTAACAGTGTACTGAAATGGACTAAAAAGGCAGGCAACCGATAATCACGCTTTCGATGTTTTCAGTACTCAATCTCAATCTCATTTCTTTCTTTTTCATAGTTAAAACTATAATTAATTAAATCTATATTTGCTTTAGTTATTTTTTTTTTTTTTTTTTTTGGATACCCAGAAATTCCAGCTTACGCCGAACTATATTCTGGACCATCCATTATCGGTGCCTCAACTCTGGGCGGAGGTAAATCGCGGGTTAAACCCAATCAAGTTAGGGTCCATGCAAATTTTATACTCCTGACCCTAAGGGAGCCCTCCTGCACCGAATTTACATAACCAAACTGCTCCACCACATGATTTGGGTATTACAACACTTGGCTGCTCTTTTCGTGATTCGAACTCCCCACACTGGGGTTGCAAGCCCAGCCTTGCACTGTCTTTGTCATCTCGGATGTGCCCCGAGGCGCTGCTTTAGTTATGTATTTTGCTTATAGGGAGGGTGGCTCTAGTGTATAACATTATTTATCTACTATTTATTTTCTTGATGCTAGGTTGAATATTTAGCCATGGGATCCATTTTTTCTAAAATTCATTTTCAACAATGCATAAATTCAAAACTTATTTTTTAACTGCACATTCTTCAAGAAAATCACTAATTCAAAAAAAAAAAAAAAAATTCTTTACAAGATTTTTGAAAAGTAAACAATTATTTATGGGATTAGTAAATTATTTTTGAATATATTTGAATAATTTTCTAAAAATATTTTATTATAAGAATTTTCAGAAAAAGTTAACTTAAAGTATCTCTTCAACAAGAAGCAAGAATCGAAATAAAGTAGAAGTCTTGTCAAACGATCCCTTAGTCTATAAATCCCACTATCCTATTCAATCTCCATTATCAAATATTGTATACAAAATAATGTAGACGTAAGAATAAATACTTGGCACTGTTTGATTATTTGATAATCATTTATCTCTCATACTCATTGTCAACGATAATTTCTTCACAGAAAAATCGTTTTTCATGTTTAAGGGTATACATCACATTATTTGATAATCATTTATCTCTCATACTCATTGTCAACAATAATTTCTTCACAGAAAAATCAATTTTCATGTTTAAGGGTATACGACACATGTCTCTCAATATACAATGGATACAACTTGTGGTAGAAGTACTTCAAACCACAAATAACACCGAACTTTGAACGAAATTTTTTCATCTACAAGAAAATTGTGTTGAATGACTTTTGGGGAGTATTTTAAAAAAGTTTTTAATGTAATGATCAATGCAAAATAATATGGGATGCATAACGGATATCTAAATGGTCCTATATATGAAAATGAAGGACCGAGAGTGAAACGTCATATCCCAAACTCAGCAACATTCAAGAAGGGAAGCATCCCTTGCTGTTGTTAGCCTCTTGCTCGAGCGATAGTGACACATTTTCATCAGAACCTCTCTCGCTCTCCTATCACTCTAGCGATATGCAAGCTATGGAGTTAGCCATTTTTTCAGTCGTATTTTTTTTATTCAACTTTGGACCATAATTTCTCATTCATCTGAAATTGATTTTGAATTTCAAATATACCACGACGATCTACTCAACGAGTGTAACAAGTTAGTCTATTTATATTCATAATTTGACTAACGGATCATGTCCGAATATTTGGTTAAAGTTGACATAAAAGTCACTTTTCCATATTTAACTAAATTTTATTTTCATTCTCTAAACCAAATTTCAACAATCCCTAAATGAAAATTTGAATATGCTCATTCTATGCAGAAATATGATGCATTGTAGAGAGAGAGAGAGAGCAAAAAATCACTGAATCAGGTAAGATAGTTTTCGATCTTGAACATTCCTTAGTGAAATACTATCGAATTTACTTGGCTATTTGGTGAATGTGATATCTAACAAAACACTATTCTAAAATTTGAACTATCTTCATGGGCCACCTATTGCAATAGAAGACCCAAATAACTTTTTGCTACAAGTGATATTCCTTTGGCTCATTTTTAAAGAAGATTATTCTTTCAATATTTTAGTAATATTCCAACATAAGATACTAGCTCATTTTTAAATGAGACTCTTCTTCCAATGTTGTAGTAATCTTCCAATATTGAATACTAACCAATCGTTAATTCTAAGTGTTTAATAGTTTACTTCATCATTTTCATTAAAAATTTATAACCCCCGACAACATTATAATCACAAACAATTTTAATTTGAACAAAACAAATTATTTTAGACATATTAATTGTTAGTTCTTGAAGTTATAAAATAAATTACCACAATAAATTTAATTAACAAACATGGATTATATTTACTTTGAATTAGTAAACTAAAATTAAAAAAGCTATTATAGTTATGATATTTTATAGTTTATTTGTGTATTTATTTATTTTGTCGTCCGATTCGATACCGGTTCGACCATTTGACCATCGACCCTCTTTCTTTTTCAGGTCGATGTTCGGGTCGATTTTTAAAACATTGGTTGTGACACGTATTCACCCGTATTTTTTACTAAGTGTAAACGTGTGTCAATAGAGATTTTTGCAGGACTTTTTTAAAGCACATTATACCTTTTAAGGATCCTCTTAATATAGTGAGATTAGGAAAGTATAATTTCTTCTAATATTCTAGAAATCTTAATCCCTAATATTACATCAATTACACCCAAGTCATTTATATCAAATTTTCTTGTTAACATTCTTTTGGTTTTTAACATTATTTCGTGACTATTAATCATTTTCAACATGTCGTCTACATATAGACATACAATTACGTAGGCTTTTGGTTTATGTTTAATGTATACACACTTGTTACACTCGTTTATCTTAAACTCATTAGGCAACATTGTTTTATCAAGCTTTTGATATCATTGTTTAGGAGCTTGTTTCAATCCATACAAGGATTTAACTAATTTACAAACATTTTGTTTGTGATTAGTAGAGATGAACCATTCGCGGTATTCCATGTATCTCTTCTTCTAACTCATCATTTAGGAATGTCATCTGTACATCCATTTGATGAATCTCAAGGTTATGTAATGCCGTAATTGCAAATAACATCATTATTGAGGTGATTCTAGTTACGGGTGAGTAGGTATAGAAGAAGAAAAATTGTTCTCTTTGTCTATGTCCCTTGACAACCAATCTAACCTTATATTTGTCAATGGATCCATCCGATTTTAGTTTCCTTTTGAAATTTCATTTACACTCTAAATGCTTGTTTCAAGAAGGTAAATCAACTAGAGTTGTGCTACTTGTACAACCTCGGTTAACAACCTCTCACACATGGGGTGTGTGGATGGGTAATTTTTATTCTTTTTTAAACACAGTGGGACTCGCCACTGTAAAGAGGTTGCCAACCGAGATTGTCAACTACGTTGTACAAGTGATATTTTCAAATCAACTAACTCCCAAATATAATTTTACATTATAGAATATATCTCCCAATTGATAGCTTCTTTTTAATACGGTGCTTTCAGTGTAGACATTACTTCATTGAAAGTCTTTGGTTCATCTTCTACCATATAGGTCATAAAATTTGGGTCAAACGAAGTATATATTCTAGTTCTTTTACTATGCTTTGGTTCTTCCTCATTTTAAGTGTTATTTGTAGTATCATCAATTCTTTTATTTTAACTTCCATTTTCCTTATTTTTATATGGAAAAATATTCTCGAAGAATGACACATTTTTTTATTCAATTATTGTTCCTTCATGTACATCTTGAATTTCATATTTATGTACAAGGAAACAATATGTACTACTATTATTGGCGCACCCAATAAATTTACAATCAATCGTTTTAGGATCGATTTTTACTTGTTTAAGTTTAGTTTTTTCAACTTTAGCCAAATACCCTCATACTTTCAAGTTTTGGTAAGAACGAGAATGACATTTCCATAATTCATATGGAGTTTCTTCCATTTTCTTAAGAGGTATTTTGTTAAGAATGCTATTTGTAGATAGAATAGCTTTCCCCTAAAAGTTCTGAGGTATTTCAGAATTTATCAACATTGAGTTCATCATCTCTTTAAGAGTTAGATTTTTGTGTTCAACAATACCATTTGATTGGGGTGAGTAAGGTGCCGTTGTTTAATAAATGATTCCATGCTCGGAACAATATTCTTCAAACGGTGCCTCGTATTTACCACATCTATCACTACGAATACTTTTTATTTATTTACCAAGTTGATTTTCAACTTCCGTCTTATAATGTTTAAAGGCATCTAAAGTTTCGTCTTTACTTCGTAGTAGAAAGACATAACAATACTTTGTACAATCATCAATAAAAGTTATAAAGTATTTATTACCACATTTAGTTTGAACAAATTTTAAGTCACATATATCGTTATGTATTAACTTTAAAGATGGTGTGTTCCTTTGAATTGAGTGAAAATGTGTTTTGATCAACTTTGCTTCAATACATATTTCACACTTATAATTAGGATCAATCTTAAACGTCGGAATTAAATTTTGATTCTTAAATTTGCGCATAGATTTATAACTGATGTGTCCTAATCGACTATACCATAAACAAGAAAACTCAAGCATATAAGTAGAATTCAAAATTTTATTCATAATGTTTCAATTTTGTACAATTGTAAGAACGTTCATTTTGAACATTCCATCACATAAATATTATTTACCAACATACATATCATTCTTAGTTAGTATAAATTTATCGAATACGAATACAAGTTTAAAGCTAGTATTGCTAAGTAGAGACCCGGATAAAAGATTCTTACAAATGTCTGGTACATGTAGGACATTGTTGAGAACGAGTTCCTTACCGGATGTCATCTTCAAAATAACTTTTCATTGTCTTTCAACTTTAGGACTTGCAAAATTCCCCATGAAAAGTTGTTCTTCATTTAATTTTTTGTAGTTAGAGAACATAATTTTGTCTGTACAAATGTGATGGGTAGTACCAGTATCAACCCACCATTCCCTTGAATTTTCAACATTGTTATATTCAGAAACAACCACTAAAATATTCGTCTCTTGTATACCTTCAGAAATTGTTTCTTTTCAACATTGTTACATTTCCAACATTTTTCCCGCCAGTATTTTTTCTATCCAACTTTAGACCGTAATTTCTCATTTATCCGGAATTGGTTTTGAGATTTCAAAAATATCACGACGATCTACTCGATGAGTAAAACAAGTTAGTCTATTTATATTCATAATTTGACTATCGGATCAAATCCAAATATTAGGTTAAAATTGACATGAAAATCATTTTTCCATACTTAACTTAATTTAACTAAAATTTATTTTCACTCTAAACCAAATTCCAACACCTTATAAATTGAATAATAATAGACATATAAGGTCTTGATCAAAATTTAAGTTAAAGTCAACAATTAATTTTAGTCACACATTTTATGTGACTTGCAAACTTTCAATCATATATTCCATAAACTTTTATCAAATCTACCAAAAATATGATTTTTATATAAATGTAACAAGGGCCATGTGTTTAGAAAAAAATCATTTTATTTTAAAATTACAATGACACCTTATATTGAAATTTATATAATTAAAAAAAAAAACACCCTATCAGTACATATTTAGTATGTCACGCTCAATATAGTGGAGATAATTATTTTTACACAAATTCTGTTTAGTAATCACTTCCCGTCGTGTAATCCAGCACAAGACATTAATATATATGTATTCTGAATAACATTACCAATTTTTTATAGCTCGGAGGAGAATTTTAACTCGGAACACAAATGCTATCTCAATTTTTATGATACTGCATAGTATATAGTTTCATTAATAAGCGTCACTTTACCTAGCTACGCGCCTTCACTCCACAGTCCACTCTTTGAGTTTATTTCAAAACCTCAACTCTCTTGAGTTATTAGTTGCAATTTACGTAATTAAATGGACACGCACGTGCAGTATCACGCACGATTTGTTGACTTAATTATGGCTTGTTGTTGGGGCAATTCTACAGTAAAGCATTTATTATTTTAAGGGTCCGTTTGATTGCAATGGTAGAAAATTGATGGAAATAAAATGAATTCCAAAGAAAATGATTGCTTAGAAATTGTTTTTTAGGAAATTGTTAATTAAGTGTGTTTGATTGGTATAATTTTTTACCCGAAAAATTTTAAAATTTTGGATATGTTGTGTTCTTTTGACTTTTTATTACATGGAAATTGTCTATTAAACTGATAATTTTTTCACAATTGGTTATAAAATTTGTTTTCATTGTCAAAAAGTTTAAAAAAAAAAAATTCCAAGAACATCATTTTCATCAAAGTATAGTATTCGTTTGACTTTGTTTTACATGGAAATTGTCTATTAAAATAATTTTTTTCTTATAATTGGTTATAAAATTTGTTTCAATTGTAAAAAAAAAAAATATTTGGAAAATGAAAACCCACATAAAAGATGGGAAAGTAATTTCAACAAAATCAAGGAAAATGTGCACGTACGAGAGAAAGTGAGAAAAAATAAGGCAAAAGCTTTCCTAGTTCTACGGAAAATTAAGGGTATTAATCTCAGAATTAAAATAGTAATTTCGCCTCGGGACGGCAGGCTGGTCAGTTATTCTATGCTGTCTTTTTTTTTTAATTCCTATAAATCACTCAGCAATTTCCAAATTAATATTTAATTCCTATACTTCGTAAAATTCCTCGAAAAATACAATTAATTAAATATCTATCGTCAAATTCGATAAACTACATTCTTAGGAAGTTTCTGAACAAAGTTCCAAATTCAGCATTTTCATTATTCCCAAACCATAATTCTCTACAGTCGAACAAGTTGCAATTCATAAAGCAATATATATATATTTTTTTTTCCTTTTTTTATTAATCAAAGAAACATTTTCTTAAATAATAAACTCAACAATAATTGTACCCGCCAAGTACGCCGATCTGTACCCTTCCCTTCACCCCCTATATCTATGCCACTCTCCTCTCTCTCACCTTATTCCCCCACCTCTTCTCACACACACACTCACGCTCAATTTCAGTTTCTCTCTGCAAAAAGGTTTCAAAACTCTCCAACAATAATGAAGAAGTTGATAAGGAGGCTTTCTAGAGTAGCTGATTCTTCACAGTATTGTCCTTTCCGGTCGGAATCCAGGGCGGGGAGGCCTCGTCGATCGGGATCTTTCAGAATGAGGTCTGGAGGAGTGCCGGAGGGCCACCTGCCGGTCTACGTAGGCGAGGAAATGGAAAGATTTGTAGTGAGCGCTGAGTTTTTGAATCACCCGATCTTTGTAAAGCTGCTCAATAAATCGGCACAAGAGTACGGCTACGAGCAGAAAGGCGTGCTCCGGATCCCCTGCCACGTGTTCCTTTTTGAGAGGGTGCTGGAGGTTCTTCGAACCGGCGGCGAGTCACGTGACCTCCAGGACCTCCTCAACTCACTCTCCGATGAGTTGTATTAGGTAATACAAACGCCGGCAGCCGGCGAGATAACTAGCGGAGTTCTGTTAATTAAGGAAGTAATTAGAAAGATGATTACGATGCTGGTGTAGCTGTTGGCGATCGTATTTTTTTTGGATCAGATTTTGTTTTCTTCTTCTTCTTCTCCTCCTTTGTAAATATTTTGTGATGAAGAAAGTGGAGTAGGCTTTTGTAGCTGTGTTTGCGATTTACAATATTGGTACTCCAAATGTTTCCGTACAAACGGACAACCGGTAGAACGAGGCTGACCTTTGACTCCTAAAGAATTTGGCGTTTACTGTTCAGTTCGTCCTGTTTGACGACGATTAAAATAATTTTTTCCTTCAATTCATTTTCAATAATACATTGTCACAATAAAAAATTGAATAATGTTAATCGTACATGATAGGCTTATATAATGGTTATAAAAAGATGAGATGCCAAAAGGAGATTGGAGAATTTTTTTTATTTTGTTGAAATTCCGTCACAATCATATCTCACTACATTATGTGTATGTAAATCATTATATACATATAGTCCATGTTTATCTCCTTTAAAATTTTAAATTATTTGCTATAGTACCATTTTCCACCACACTTTCACACAATGAAATATTATACACACAAATCAATAAAGTTTCTTTACTTTTTAACAACACGTTTTTCATTAATTTACTATTCTATAATACATTACAAGAAATTAATAGCTCTCAAACAGGGCCATAGTACAATTGTAAAATATTTGTCACCTAAATTCAAAACTTTTTGTTATTTTTTACCTATACATTTTCTAAAAAATTACTATTTCAGGGCAATTTTACGTTACCGCAATTTTCGTCGTGTTCCCGTGAGGATATATTAGTCATTTGGTGTGACAATGTTGCATTGTGTGAAGGATAGTTTGGTCTAGTAAAATATCTATAAAGAAAGGATATTAACTTTGTGGGGGAGTATATATGAATATATGATTGATTATATTCCATTCGAGTAAGTAGTCCACATATAGCAAAACAAGTGTTTTAACGTGGTCGGTGGAGCATTTTTATTTGTTGTTTAATTAACCTTTTAAAAAGGCATCCCACCTCATTAATTTTGTCCTTTTCAATAATTTTTCTACTTTATCATTACCGTCGTAGTTGATTTGGTCTTATCATCGTATAGTAAATTTTATTTTTTACAAGATTTTTCTTTATCCAAGGGGGAGGGATAATGATAGGGGTAGTGACGCAATTAAGACTTGAATAATATTATTTATAATTCTTTTTTTGTGTTCATTACTATTTCAAACGACGACGGGCGATGAGGGGAATTAGTGATGTGTCCATAGTATGAGGACAAATGGTGATTGCGGTCTTGTTAGGTATGGAATTGTGTGGGTCTCGCACGGTAGAAGGATTTACTATATTTCATTTTGATTTTGTCTTATTTTCCTTTTTTTTCGGCGACTCGACTTTTTTCACGGTCAAATGTAAGCTTAAGGATTCAACCGCTCAATCTTAAGTGGATACGGGCTCAAATTTTTAAAATATTAAAATTTGAGAATCCAAATGCACTATTATCTTGGATGGGGGACTCTTGTAAAAATTTCATATTAATTTAAGTATAGGTGGTTCCATTAGTTGTGACAATATGCATGAACCTAAAATTTTGTGACTAATCTAATCTAATGACTTAATTAACAAATTAATAACAGTTCTTCCTTATTATATGCAACCTGTCTTTCATTCCGTTTCAAAATCGACAAAAAAGAATGCTAATGAAGCCAAACACGCAATTAGTAGTGATGAGCAAAAGGAGGGTGAAGTTGGGGTGGACAATTTTTAATTTTTAATTTTTAATTTTTTTTGCAAGCCATACATAGAAGAAAAAAATTCCATAATTTTTCTTTTTACATATGAAAAAAAAAAAAAAAAAAAAAGAACTTGGACAGCCATGTACATTTATGATATTGTTGATATTTGTAACTAATTGAAAGACAAAAAAAAAAGATATAATTTATATGAATTTAAAAGGTTACTTGTATTACGATCAGACGATATGTATACTTTTCGTCATTGAAGAACAAAATATGTACTACAACATGAACCAACATGTCCTAATCGTGAAAGGTATAATTTCATTAATTTTTTTAAAATACAGTGATATGCTAACTCTAAGAAAAAATTTGAATAATTGATTTAAAAATTATTACGTTGATATTTTATTTACGCGTACACACCAAATGTGGAGAAATTTGTTTCATAAAACTCTCCCTATTTTCTTTCATTTATGGCCAAATAAAGTATATTTCTTATTTCACACTCTTCATCCTATTAAAGCGCATAATCAATTTTGCACTCTAAGGTGTAGCGTAAGCGTGAAAGAATCAAATAATAAGTGATTGAAAAATTGTTTATTCCAATGAATATCAATTTGAATCGAATTAGAAACCCAAGTTAAAAATTGTCATTATAGATTTTGCTTAAGGTCTCATAGTGAAAGATGGTGGATAATATTTAGTGGTGGGGGAATAGTTCTTCTGTGTGTCCTAAAGACCCACAGAAGACTTTTTTTCAATTAATCACTTGATTAATACCAAATCAAACAAACATAACAAAACAAAACAAATTATATTAATAAATTATTTTGGACCCATTAGTGACCAACAGAAAATAACATATTTGGAATCAAAGGATTGGCAGTTGAAAGGGTATTAGTGTCCCCCCACTCCCACTCCCCTCAAATCATTCTGTTGAGTACTAAAAATCTTTTTTCAATGAATTGATTTTGCAAATTAAGTGAGGATTAATCAATTTTTATTTTTATTTTTGAAAATTTAGGTTTTTTATTAGAGATTTGATAACCCAAATGCCAATCAACAATCATGGACCTAGAGAACTTTGCAGATGCGTATGGCGAGGGGAAGACGGATATGAACTTTAAGAACATATTTGGTAAAGAGTATTCGACGAGACTAAACAAAATTTTAACATCTGTTTATTGTTCAAATGGTTCAATTAGACTATATCGACCGTGCTATTGTTACAAGTAGAAAGTACATTAGTACATTGGACCGAACATTGAACTTGTCTCGTTTTCTCCCCAACTTTGTGTTTGTTACATTTGTAATTGTGGCCAGCTCCTAATCAGTTTATGTGCTTGTTTAATAATCTAAAAACAAGCTGTTTACAGACATATTTAAAAGCTATATACTTCAAAAATATTTATATAATTCATCATTAGTTGAGAAGATTTTATCATTTGTTTCCAGTAAAATAATCTTGTCAACTAATTGAGTTGTCAGACTCTACCTAGAAAATAAAAGTAGAGATATGGTGCACATGACTCCACATTAATTTTTTTTCATATCTTAAATTTTACAAATATAGAAATTTATCTTCTTCTTCTTCTTTGATTTTATTCTGTGTGTAGTCGTTTGTTGTTAGGATCATTTTTGTTTGCAAGTGAACTGGAAATTGTTCTAGTGTCTATATTCATTGTTCATACAGCCCAACGAACCTTTGGGATTGATTGATTGTTTGTTTATTTGGACATGTGAGTTAGTGCATAGACATATTAGAATCTATATTTATTTTTATTTTTTTATTATTATTGTAGATAGTTAATAGATTTAAACTGGTTCCTTGGATCAAATGAATCTTGACCATTTATTTCAAATAGCCTGATCGGTAAATAGGCAAGCTCTGAAATCAAGTACTCCATCCGTCATATTTATATTGATTTGTTTTGTTTTTCACACAGATTTTTGAAATAACATTTTTTTTTAAAAAACTTTCTTAGTTTACCCTTATTTAATTATCAACAAACAGTAATAAATTATTGTTATAAATAATAAAGAAATAAGGGTATATTAGTAAATGAACCAAACAAAATATTTTCAATAAAGAAACAAAACTATATAATTTGAACAAGAAAATGAGGAAAATCAACATATATGAATGGGACGGGCGAGTATACACAATTCTCTCTCAAAATACCTGTGTCCAATTTACGTGCAATGAAGTCGACTCAATGTTTTCTATAAAGAATGAAAATAATGATCAACTAAAAAATCTAAATAAGACAAATTTATTTCGACACAAAATTTACTTTGTGATGTTTGGCAACAAGACTAAAATTGCAATCAGTGCAACACATACTAAACCCTGATGCACAGAGTTTTGTGGGCTTACATCTTGCTACGGCCCAAAATCCCAATGTACCTGTAGATGAAGGTAGCTTAGGTTTGGGCTTTTATGTTATCCTACGGCTCAATAGCCCAATGAACCTTTGGGTCGAGTTTGGAATTATTTTTTCGGAAAATTTTGTTTCTACATAATTATAAAATAAAATTTCAAGATATACTACGTAAGGTTTATAATTTATAAAATACTGTGTAAATTGATAATTATTTTAGGAATTACTTTATACCAAATACAGATGTCAAAGAGTCTTTTGTAACGGATATATATTTAAATGGATTATACTAGATGTACACCCGGTGGTTTACACATTGGATTACATCCCCCTCACATGGAGGGGGGGCAGGAATATTTTATTGTGTGTGGGCCCCCCTCCATGTGAGGGGGGTGTAATCCAATGTGTAAATGATTGTGTACATCTAGCATAATCCTATTTAAATTACCCTAATATTAAGCTTCATATTCAATGTCCATCCAAAATTGATTTCACAATTCAAAAATTCATAGTGGGCGACAGGATTTTAGCCTGGTGTGTGGGTTTACTCATACTCTCTTTGATTTAAAAAAAAAAAAAAAAGTGAAATATGTATTGTGGATGAAATTTCGAAAAACAATGATTATTTAAAAATGAATGCTCCAATTGGGCTGAATATGATCATATTACACCTTCGATTAAAGTATATATGATCACCACCACCAACATAACCACTAAACAACGGCGGAATCAAACCACATATCAGAAAATCACAATTTGCAAACTCCAACAATTATTCCAAAATTATGGCTAAACAATGGATTTGACAAAAATCCTATGAATATGTTACTCTTCTTATACATCAAAATCCTACGTGAGAACAATGTGCAGCAAACACCAACTGCAGCTAGGATCATTACCTAGACACTTGAGAAGACGATTTGAAACCAAAGGGACCAAATTGCCAATGTCAATTGAAGATGTAATTGGATCTTTATTTTTCCATTTTAAGCTAGAACTTGTACCGGGAAAAGGGGACTGGTTGGAAATTCAGGGCGACGAAGCAAGTTGAGAAGAAGGACGAAATATTTTTCAGTCTCTTGTTTTTGCAGCGGCAGCGAAGCAAGGCACTGTTGCTCGTAGCAGTAGTGGTGTCGGAGAGATGTTAATGAGTGGTGGGTAGGGGTGGGGGTGGGGTGAAGTTTATCGTCGGATGGATTGGTGGTTTCAAAGCCAGATCTGATAGATCGATGGATGTTACTGGTGGTGGTATTGATAACTTCATGAGCTTCGTCAACGGTGACGATGGTATCTTCGGTGGTTGTCCGTGATAGAGAGAAGGGAGATTGTATATATAGAGAGAGAGAAGGAATAGGAAAAATATCGGATTTGGAAATGAAGTTGTTAGATATGATTAATTTTTTTATTAAGTACAATTAATAATCCTATTTACCACCTGAAATCTAAATTTGAAACTTAACACCATTGTTTATGAAAACTAATTTTAATTGTAGAGTTTTAGGTAATTTTCTTTTATTTTTTGACTTAAAATATAAAGACGATATTAGAGACATTTCTTCGAATTTCAAAAAACAATTACGTCCCCTATTCCAAGTTTGAGTATCATATTCATCCTTTTTTAAGCAATGTCTATTTTTGCTTATGTGAAATGCTCTTTGATTAAATCTTAACTTTTGGAAAGAAATCCTTTATAACAAATAGCGAATTACAATCACCTTGAATAAATTATAAAAATGTTGAAAAAGTAGTAATGTGCACAAAGTTGTGTTTTTTGTTTTTTTATTATGCACGTGGCTTTAATAGTACACAATTTATGAAATCGATAATTTTCTGTACACAAATTATTTAGCTGTGGGCCAATTCTTTATGAGGTCCGAGCGTGGTTACAAATTTTTATTTTTATTTTTTTTCCAATTGTTGATCTGCTAATTTGCTAGAAGTAGTCAACCTTCAATTATGATTTACCCAACTATGAAATAAGAATCTGAAAATTGAAGTTCTTGAATGAATTAGTGGTCATCATTTAATCTCGATACCAACGTGCCTTATTGTAAGTTTCGTGTCCTAACCCGTTATTAAAAACAATCACGAGTGAAAATGATATATAATTTCACTATATTTTCGCAACAAACTACTCAATTTGACACGAACCCATCACGCATTTTCACATGGCTACAAAACGTTGAGACGTGACAAAGATGGCTCTCTGCTATATTTTGCAGTATTATTCGGTCATCGAAAACCTCAATAGATTTCTCTCTGCCTAAATCACATCCAATGTTAATGTATTATGGTGATACAGATACTCAATGTAGAAATTCGAATCAAGGACAATAAAGTAAATTCACGTAAAAAAATTGCAAAACACGAAATACCCATTAAAAAAATCTCGCAACATTAATCATATTAGGTTTGCGTTAGGTACACAAGTAAATGATTCTATTTAATGCCATAATAAAATCTATAAGAGAACGGTAGAACATCTCTTTCGACAATTCTTAACGATATGCTTTCTTTTCTATCACTTGAAATCATAACTAGAGTGTTCCTATGCCTCTTTTTAAATCTTCCCATTAGAAGAAAAAATATATTAGGAGATAGAGATTGACTATAACTCATTGAATTGAACAAACGTGTATGAATTGGTTCTTTACTTAGGAGTACTCCAAGCGTGAGAAGCTTTTAATTCTCGAAATAATGTCACGAACATTAATTCAAATGCAGGATTAATGAATAAATCAACCAATCGTACACGGAACAACTTTCTTGGATTCATTATTAGGCGATAAAGAACTTTAAACTAACGTGACGTGAGGTCCACTTTGAAATGTCTAAAGAAATTATTAATCCTACTCAGACTCGTGCATCTAATTGATCATGTTGAATTTATTGAATCATTAATTCACCATTTTTATAGATAGATGTCTAATTGTGATGGTCATAAGGTTGTGCTCCACATAGTTGTCAGGTTTTAACCATTTTCATGTGTCTTATTATCGACACATATATTTGTAAAAAGACTCGTCATTGATAAATAAATATCGAGGGTCCCCTGGGGTTTCTGGCTATTCAACCGCGAAATAGGACGCTCGAGGCAACAAATAAGCCTAGCCATAAATTTACTGATCGAATCTTAACTTTTGTCAAACCTCAACATCAGTATGGACCATGAGGCCATAGATTGTCAAACCACAGCCATAATTAAGAGGGCCCTAGGCCATTTACGGATTGCCTGATACCTTTCGGTAAATGTTTGATTGAAAATAAAGTAATTAAACGGAGGCTAAAAATTTGTTTGCAATCGCAGCCAATAAGGCATTAAATTCTCTTCATAAATGGTTTTAGTTGACTGATGCTAACATTCAACAAGTTTCTTTGGATACGAAAATACCTGCCCCCAACATTTTTATTAATGCAAGGATCGGGACATCTTTGTACTTAGAAATTATTTTAAATTTTCTCCTTAAGACACTATCTTTCTTACTTAGGGAAGATGTTCAACATATCGACTAAAGACATCTTTTCGAGAATCTCGACTGTTAATTTTTTATCTTTTAGAGCAAAGAATTGAGTTTATAAGAGATCGAACATTGAAACTGCAAGCAAAGATATTTGGTCCAATTATTATTCCATGCTCATATTATATAACATTATTCATAGTACGTTATGGTCCCTACGTAACGTACCAATGTGTTAATTAAGAGAGAATACGTATTCTTCCACGAACCACACATCCTTATAGTTTGAATGGACATCGTGCCCTAATCTGGAAAATCTTGTGTATTGATGGTCGCTAGTTCAGTATCGATATATTTCACGAGAATATCAACCAACGACGAGAATTGCTTTATTGAGACGGTCATATATGCTCACTTAGTATGACTATGTACTCAACTCGTGACATTTCGAATTTTGAACTACTCAAGTCACGACATCTTGCGTATTGAACCACTCAAATCATTACACTTCAGGTGTTGAGTGCGCAAGAGAGAAAGCGACTGGGTGAGTGCACCCACTTAGCTTCCGGAGGGCCGTGACTTGCTAGGGACTTAAGGTGTCTTGAATCAATTGGATAATTTTACCACGTATGCAGACGGGACCGTTCAACTAAAATATCTCTCCAAAAACACATGCAAGATACTTGATCAAAAATTAATTGGTATAGATCATTTTTTACTCTAATATTGTTTGCAGTCACAACAGAGAATTATATTATGAATTCATTATTCAATTAAAATTGGCTTCGATAATAAGAGTTCCGATGGACGAATACAGTGAGTGCTTTAAAAAAAATGAGAAGTGCTATGAGTACATAACATTTCATATAGAGGTTGACATAATCGCCAAATGGCGCCTCTCTATTGCGGGGGGTTGGGGGCCAACTATTTGACGATTATGTCAAATATTATGTAAAATGCTATGTACCAATAGCATTTCTCAAAAAAAAAAAAAATATCAACCATACAAAATGCTAAAAGAAAGAAGTTGCTTATAATTAGCTATAATTATTCAATTTAATTAATTTTTTATATTATTTGATTTATGGGTTAATTATCCTTATTTAGTGATTATTCAAATTTGGTAGGTGTGCTATTTAAAGACTGTAAGACGGCCAATTATTGTTGAATTTATTGTAAGTTAGGTATATAATTAATTGCTGCTCCACTTAATGCCAGCCATAATTAGCTTCCAAAAAAAATATTAATCTTCTTTCATAGCCTTATCTAACTGCATGGATGCAGGTCATTGTCTAATATTAATAATCGGGTCACCTATTTCTTTATAAAAAGACATCTTATTCAAGTTTGAAATTAATTAATCACCTACAAATCAACAAAATTCGGTGAAGGAACTCAACTAATATTTGAAAAAGATACTCCATCCGCCCTAATTATGTAGACTTGTTTCGTTTTTCACACGGATTAAGAAAGCTTCTTTAAAGTCATTGAAAAATTAATTCTTGTCAAGCTCTTTCTTAATTTACACCCATTTAATTTTCAGTATATAAAATAAATTATTGTTGGAACTAATAAAGAATAATTTTTGTCAAGATCTTTCCTAGTTTATCCCTATTTAATTTTTAATATGTAAAATTTGAATTGTTTTTGGAATTAATGAAGAATTTGAATGATGTAATTTGATGATAGTTCTTCCATATTTCCAAGAAGTGGAAAATGTGTGTATTTTAATGATTTCAAAAAGTTGGCATAGTAAGTGGGGAAAATTTAATAAGTGTAAATTGATAAAGGAACATAATAAAATATTTATTAAAAAACAGATATATATTTGGAACAAGAGGGAAACTCAGCTTATATAATTGAAACATAGGGAGTACAACTTTTCTTCATGTTATATCATAATTATTTGCTTGTGTATTAATTAATCAACCTATAAATCAACAAAATTCGATGAAGGAACTTAGAGATGACAATTTTCCGCGTCCCGCCCCAAACCCGTGGGGCAGCGCCTCGAATGGGGCAAAAAAACCCACCCAGGACGGGTTGGCGGGGTGAGGTGGCGCCCCCGTCCCGGTCACCCCCGCCTCGAACCCGTCCATGAAGAATAAAAAAAAATTGATTAGCTAAATAATAATAATAATTAATTAACTAAATTTTTTTGAATAAATAAATAAACGGGGCACCTGCCCGCACCCTTCCCGCCTAGGGCAGACGGGGGAGTGGCGCCCCACCCCGATCCCATCCCGTTGCCATCGCTAAAGGAACTCAAGTAATTATTTTTTTTTTCCGAATGTATTTTCAATCACGCAATCTTTCAATAAAAAAAATTCATGTGAACCCATACATACATTTTCTCTACTTTTTAACCACTCTAGAAAATCACTTTTCATAAATCTTAAGGTTGTCGGAATCGAGAAGGCTATTGAATGTCGTACTATTAACTAAAATTATACATGCAATGAGGTTCAAAATGTTTATATACCATATAACCCAATTTTCTATCTTTACAAAAAATCAGAATCATTTGATGCCTATCTCCACCTCCAAAACCTCAACCAGCTATATTAAGGTCGATTCGAGGTTTCTTGACGGCCACAGACAACGGCACAATACAGTTGCATCGAGGACATAACGGATTACTCTTCGAGATTAACACATAAAGCAAGCACCTCGGGCATCCAGCAGCCAATGATGCTGATGACTTCTCGTGATCAATCTCACTATCTTTTGTAGAGGACGAGGAA